>JASANE010022185.1:0-75818 GCA_030248225.1 Trileptium ribeirensis | reverse complement strand
TCGTGAGTATGTATATACGTTCGTCTGGAACTACAGTACACACTCAGACAACCGTGGTAAACAATAAAACACGGTGGTGAAATGGCGTGTAATATGCAATATATAGATATGAATTATACACATCATAATAAATAAGAAGTACTATTTTCCCGAAGTATTCATTTACAAATACAATATACCAAATTTATTTATTGTATAATGAATTAATTTTAAATATCGGTTACATGAAGTGCTTATGAAAAGATAATTGCAGCCAACAAATATTCATATGCCTGATAATGCTGTAACAAAAAGGTTGAAATTGAGCAATATTTAGGTTCCTACTTTTCTGCCATTGCTCGGCTTTCAGCACCCTTTCTAAATCAAAAACTTTCGCGTGGCTCGCTCAGTTGTCAAACATATCTCGTATCATGGTTTGAAAAGCAATTTTGATAAAGGCCTTGCAATATGCATGTCAAAATCCAACAACGATGTTTTCTGTGTCTGTGTGTACCGAAAAAAAATATCTTATCGGCAGTCGATTGTAAATCTAAATTTGTTTCATACTTAATGTCTATTATAATGGAGCTTTATTAAGCATTGCTGGCATTTCCTCAGCGTTGTTTTATATGTAATACAGAATTTTGTTTATATATGTACACTATTTGTCTGCACTTACTTCTACATGAATAAATCTTGGGATCAGCCGTTTACAACTTTGCCACATCAGTATATTTCCCGATTATTACCAAGAACCTCTAGCATAGCGGTATCTCAAGCTAGCATACTCAAGCCATTTGCTGTTAAATATTTGATTAATTACTTTAAGAATCATTAGTGGCAAGTAAGATGGCTGTAGTGCCAGTGAGAAGGCTATATGTTATGAAAAAATGGTGGTTTACAACATAATATACCAATTAGAAACGAAGTAGCTGTTTATGAAACAAAGGAAATACTGGATTTATCACTCATGTTTCCCAAAAAAATTTACTTAATAATGTTAAACTAATGTTAAACAATATAACAGGTTTATAGTTGAACAACAACTAAGTTATTTATCAAGAATGAAATCGTTGGCCCCAACCTGTTCGATTTAGTCAAATACCTTGTATCTGGTATCAACTTTTGTGTGCCCAGTATGTATTGGTTTAGATAAATTTTTAAGGTTGTTTGCTGTGTACCAGTTTCGACATTTGGTCAGGGAGAAGAGAGTAGATCTGTGCAACATAAAACAAAACAGGACAACACTTTTCTCTTAAAAGGCGCCAGCATGAGGCAAGGAACTGTCTAAAGGCTTACATTCTCAAAATCTAATGAATCTTAGTTTTGCGTTCGTTGAAATAAGCTATTTTATTCCTCTCAACGATTATTTTACAGCAGTATTAAATGATGCCGTGTAGAACATACTAACTATTGTACGAAAATCGCTATCATTAATGTTATTTTGCTCAAGATGCAGCGTAATCGGCAATTTCAATGTGGCACCAATTATGATCAATGGCGTGCAATATAAGTGCGTAGTGCAGTGATACCAAAGTAAGAAAGCTCGATACCTCGATACTGCAACAAAATGGAATGAATACCAAGGCGATAATGTTCACCTAGAACCATGTCAACAAAAGAAGTTGGACGGTCAAATATAAATACTTCGATACGGTAAGTTGGATTGCAAGCGACACTGCAGCGTCGATAATTGAAGAGAGATTACGTGCAGTGAAGCAACAACTACCTTATGTAAGAACGGCATTCATCGGCATAGAGAGAGAAAGCGTTAGAATGGGATCACTAATGCGGAATCGACAAAAGTATCTACGATCAGTCGAATAAAGATGTCTCGCAGTAGAAGAGACACAACATTTTGAGTGGTTTATGAAAAAGATTTGAGAGACGAAGTGAATTAACCAATGTCCCAATATCTTCAACGGTTGAATGTAGGTTATGATTTATTACATTTGTCAAGCAAAACTAATAATAAAAATTTTTAATGTAGTATGCTACGCTTCATTGGTGATATTTAGAAATTTAAACCTGTAGACATAAAGTGATATTATTTTCAAATGAAAAAGTTGGTATTCGTTAGATGATCAGAAATGTGATGGAAAATAATTTTAAATACAACGAATAAAACGTTACGGCAATTGGATTATCCATGCTTTCAAAGGATAGCAATCCCGAGTGGGAAAATATTGTTGGTTTGCTGTAAAAAATGAGTTTACAATAAATTTGTCACGTCTTCGCGAGCAAGATGGAGAGAATTACACTATATTGAATTAAACAAAATTGCATAATAGTGTGAAATTCACTTTTGATAAAAACGTAACCTTGAATTTCAGTAGCAGTAATGTAGTAATAACTAAGTGTAAATGTGTTGACACTTATTATTTCTTCTGTAATACAATGTATACTATTCCCTTAAAAGGCATAAATTAAACACTTATAGTCAGCCATAGAAATTATAGTTGTTTGTGACTTTGCGCACGGCTGTTCAGCTTGTAATGCCGTTTTGCACAAAAGACGGCGTAACCGTTTAGTTTCTATTCACCAATGCTATTGAAAGCAGTGCCATTAAAGAAAAAAGTCTTAAAAAGGATCGTAAACAAAAGAAAACAAAACATGACAGACGTATGCGCTATCGGAAAGCCAAGTTAGAATTGTGGTGAGTACCCAGTTCAAAAATACATCACTTCAACACAAATGTTCGAAATCACTTGTGAAACAACTTTGCAACGAGGATGATTTATTTCGTTTCAAAATTGGTGAAAGCGTTTTTTTATTAATTGATGTATCTAGTGTAATTACTTATATATACTTTCAAATATAAAAATAGATGGTAAACCCATTCAATATTAAAATTTAAAGTTAGCACTTTATAATACGTTTGTATATGCACTTCTCACATCAGTTGAAGTGAAAATTAATGGTGAACCCATAACACATAGTCAAAAACATTATTCTTTGATGATGTACGTACAATACACATGAATGCAGTACAACGAAAAATATTTGGATATTTGTGTCATCCAGACGGAAGCTAAATGTTTGATGATACTGTTATAATGTAATAACGGGACGCATCTGCATGGCGCAACTTTCTAACACCATGCAAATACGACCCCGGCTATCGTAACTTCAAGGGCGGACCTTGAATACTAAAAATTTTAACTCTATTCTTGGTCAGACCCAAGAAGCTACGGAGCTTAGCAGGCCGCCGGCGCGCTTCACAGCGTGTGTTCGGACCCCGCCCGATTTGCTGCGCACGTGTCTAGTTTCTGGTATGATTTCTGAAGTCCCCAGGGAGGCTAGCGCCGACACCTGCTCACAGGTCATGATGCTTGGCCACTATTCCCTATCCTAGACTCCTCGGAAGTTGTTTAGTTCAAGTTAGTTGCGTGAAATGCTGGAGAAAAATGTGACAAATTACCTTTGAAAATTAAACGCAAGTTGTCTGCCTAGTTCGTATCTTAATATCCTCCGTGCTAGAGCATTGTAGCCTAAGTGGCCCACAAAGGGTTCCGACAAGCCCTGAAAGTTTAATGTCGGAAGGTCAATGGCGTGGCCTGCCTGTTCTTGATGAATCCAATCCTGAGAACTAGTGATTGGACTGGTGTAACTTTTGGCTAGTTGAAGCACAGTGTATGGGAAAGTCCCTAATGAATTTTCGGAGTTAGCGAGAAAAAAAATGCGGGTTGAATTTGTATCGGGACAAGTGTTTCCTATCGGCTATCAAGACGGACTAAGAGAGTAGAGTCGGGGAGCTTAGTAGTAACTCGCAGGTATACACATCGGTTCAATACACTATGGGGTATAGGGAGAATAAAAACGAGAACAAGAGCGGAGCCTGCTGATATCCGCCTGTTCGGGTACCTGGGGGGGTAATCCTTTTTTCGGTTCATTGTTAGCGACTCTTCAGATATGGGGCGCAATAAGCAGGGGCCCTAGAGTGCGTCGGAAAATGGTCCTTAAAGCATGTCTCTTAAACGACGATCTCTTACATGCGGTGACGGACATTAGGCGGGGTCAGGGGTAAACAGCGACCTAACTTGAATATGCGAGCCTCTACTATGACAACACAGGAAACCCCGTCCAGCGGTTACTCGAGAAAATGGCGGCGATATGACACTTCTGGGGTGTCGATCGACTTGTCCTAGTGATTCGTTGCCGAAATGTCTACACGTAGACTCAATTTGTTGTCTCGGGTAACTGTGCCTACCAGACATCAAGACTGACCGATAAGGGGAAGCAACAGAAGAGGGGCGGTGGCATAATTTATCAGATTCTGGACGGTGGGGGTTGGTAGTAGCGTGAAAACAGCACGATGCGATCTCCTGGGCAATTTCTGGGCCGCCCCAGGGGCGAGCCTTGTTGTTTAAATTTATATCAATATCGCATCCTATTCCATAGAAAGCTTGGTGGAGGTACGATACACGGCAGCATGTGTCATGCCGATCAGTCACCCGATCTCATTTCCCTACCTAGGGGTCATTTTGAACAGCGGGGGCAGAGGACGGTTGACCATCAACACGTCTGCGTCTTTTCTTTTCTCTTTGGTTGTTGCCTCTTTCCTTCTCCCTATAGACGATCTTGTAACGTCCTAGTACACTGCTGTATACAGTGTCTCAACTGCGCTGTTGTGAAGTTGAGTTAAATCGTCTTAATAGTCGATGATCCTATATTCCTATCGCTGAATGGTTAAGACATATAATTCTGCACCGGGCTTAGATTCGCCGTGCAGGATCGGATCTACTCATGGGCAAAACAGAAAAAAGACATAAACTCTTTTGGACTCTCTCCGAGTTTGAGACCTAAATGGCCAGGGCGAGTCAGTTAGTTTTACCTTATTGGGGTGGGGAATAAATATTTTCTATTTTGGCGACGGGAACACGAAGTGTTTCTCCCGCAAGGGCACTAACTAATTATGGCACTTAGGGGCCTACTGTAAGATTCTTTACTATTTTAATTTTTTGGACATTGGTCTCAAGAAAAGACAATGCCATTCTACTACGTGAACGCCCGTGAATTTAATTGTTTTAGTAGCGCTATGGCCTAGGGTACGAAACACCATGGTGTGTACTACTAGAACGGGGTGTTAGGGGAAACTAATGGGGCTAAGGTAGGGCTGTGGCTGTCGTTACTGCAGCACTTGATCACGCAAGGGTCGGGGTGAGTCACTAGTTTTTCTCCGGTCAGTCGTCGTAAGGAAGCTGTGTTCAAATGACCTGCGTTTGTCTAAACGCCATAACACCAAGGTCAAACAGTGAGACCGAGGCGATCCTTGAACGGCGTTCCGCGCATCTACAGAAAACACCTAATATCAAGCTTCAATGCCTAGAATTTGTTAAATCTTTTGTATCCCCAAATTTTTCCAAACTCAGCAGAATAAAGGAAATTTCGAGGGCTTCTTAAAGCCCGACGGAGGCTAGTCCTTCGTTCCTAAGCTGCACTTCTGTCTGAGCTCAAACACGGCATGAGCGTCAGACGGTCAACTAAACTGTAAATTTGTAAACCGTGAACGCAAAGAGAAAACAAGTCCCTACTGGTTCAGCTTCGAAGCGTTGGAAAGTTTTACCGTGGTCTGCTCAGCAAAATTCGATGATCCTACCTCAAGAACTGTAAGCCATGTAAAGCAAGGACGAATAGGGCATCCGTTTTGAGTTGTCCTACCTAAGACTACAGAGAATCAGACAGACTTGGCTATTTGTCCAACACTCTTCAGCAATTTCGTGCAATCCTAAGAACACCTAAAACGGGACTCGACACAAGAATGTTAGTCAGGTGGTTTAAATAGCGTAGCCATTGTAAGTGGGAAGGCGGGACGCTCAACGATTACTGTCAAGTCAACCTACAAGGAGAAGGTTCGTGCTACTATCATGCAAATTTTCGCTCGGCGAATGATCTGTCACTCTTACACACGCGGAAACTAAACCCCCATACAATCAGTTCTCCTGACTTACTATAGTTGATCCGAGACAGCAAATGCTAGTCCCCTTCCGCCGCCCCGAATGCCGTAGAAATTCGGATCTTCCGACTGTCGAATCCAATCGTAAACGCAAAATGAAAACACTGGAAAGCATTAAACCAACGGTTAAAACATTAAAGAAAATGCGTCGGAGCCGGTCAGTAAAGTCGACCGAACTCCGCGCAGCCGAAGTCGAACTCATTCCAAGAGTCGACGCAGTAGCCGTCGCCTAAAGATTATAGCCCATGCTATCGATTGGAGATTTTGTCGCCACCGAATCGTCGTTCATCGTCACCCGCCCGACTTTTCGGTCTTCCCTCGTCGTCCAATTGGGGACACTTCCGTAAATTCAAATTTAACAGCTACCGTGAGGCATTCAAATATCCTTAGGGAGAGTCGGCTTCAATCGAATTTGCCGACATCAAGTTTGAACCCTCCTAGTAGTCGGAGATCGACCATCTGCGACTTTTACCACTACACGTTAAAACATTGACGGTTAGGACCGTCCGGGAATAGGAGGTCCCCGGCTGAACGTTCAAATTAACAAGTTTGTTAAGACAGAAATTAAAAATATTAAGTTTACCTCGTGTTAGCTGTGAGCTGTGACCTGTGTTAGCAGGTGTTTACGGCCCGTAACCGTCTAGTGTACCATGATCCGGGAAAATAACCGGAATATGTTTGTAATGTGTTGTGAGGAGTATTGTTGGAAATCAAATCGCCCCGGACAATGCCTGAACCTCGCTCGTAAAGTACAAAGACAATCGCTACTTACGCTAAGTTGTGTTGTCAAGATAGAAACAGGACTATTACTTTCGATATACTAATAACATACTATATAAATGTGTGTATGTGCCTCTTAGCCGACTGCGTCCGATCACAAGGCCCCCTTTGCCTTCACTCACAACCGTGAACGCCCACTGTGCATATTTCAGGTAAAACCGCCCCTTTTTCCTATTACCTCGTTATAACATACGACTGATGTAAGCCCCCACCTTCCTGCATCTTCGTCGGCCCACCCCATTCCTGAACGGGTGCATGCGACCCCTCGTTTTGTTCATCGTAACTATACTAATCCGGACCTTCGCCCGATTGACCCGCTGTAGTCACTCAAAAGTGCCCCAATTTCTGCCGCCAACCACTAGTGGGCGCAGATAATCCGAGATTTTCCTCTTCACTTCAAAACGCGCGAACCGCCCCTCGTGTTCGTCTCGCCGAGACATCTCCAACAATACCCGGCGGGTCTCGTTAACGCGGGACGGCCGACGAAAGCGCCCCTACCTTCGCCGCCACCCTCCCTAATCGTTATGATTTTAGCACCATTTTTACCCCTGCCGTTCGGACTAGGGCGTCACCCCTCATTCGAACCGCCTCCCGACGACGAATCCAACGATACCAGGCGGGAGTCGCTCCGCCCAACCGTTAACGCAGGAGATCCCGCTAAAGCTCCCCATACTTTATCTATCGGAACCCATAGGTGGTCCTCCCCCCTCGTGTTTGGTATCAATCGGCCCCATTTTTCGCCCTGGGACCGTATCTCACCCCAGCCCCTCAAAAACCCACAGGATTCCCTTGTCTCGCTTCCTGCCACGCCATCTCACGTGTCTTCGCTGTCCTTTTGTGTTCTTGTCCTCGCTCTCTCTCTAATCGACGTTCTTGGTCGGTCGCCTTTGTTATCGCTGTCGTTGTTGTTGTTGGTGGTGTGTTGTGAGTGTATATTTGTGTTTGTGTATATCTTGAGCGACCTTTCTGTCGCTCAGGTCGCTTCCATGTCTACTGCGCGTAATACATGTGTTTGTGTGTATGTGTGTGGCTATATGTATGTATATATATCTATATATATATTATGTCTAAACTTCTCGAATACTTTTGCCGATTTCATGGGGTGGGGGCGCGACCTACGGGCGCTCCAGTCCTGTTGGTTTGTTTCCTAAGTTTATTACCTCTAGTTTGGGTCGTTTTAGGAAAGTGGGGCACGAGGCAGTTCGTCTCGGAGGCGTCTGCGCCCCTTTTCAGTTGGTGGTTCTTTTCTTTGCTTCTTTCTCTTTCCTTTGTGTTTTTTGTCGTTCTTTTCTCCTGTCTCTCTCTACTGCTTATCCTATTGCCTTAGTGTGTTGTAGTTATGTTGCAGTTGAGCAGCGTCTCGACTGCACTATCGAAATCGTGCAGTCGAGTTATCGTGGACGCAGTAGTCTACTGATCAAAACCGGTGATTCGGCAGCGGGCTTAAATTCCCCGTGTAGGTTCGAATCTGAAAATTTGAAAACGAAAAAAGAGAGAGATAGAAGAGGAAAAGCTTAATCGGTTCACACATAGCACATAGCCTAACGGGCAACTAAGGCTAAAGCAAAAACAAGGCTAAACTCAGCTATTGACTCGCTCCGAAGGAAAATCGGGGTTTTGCACGTGCTCGACTTGAGGCCAAAACATCTCGAGCGAGAAGTTAGCTTTCTTTATTGGGCGGGGGATATTATATATTATTTTTTGAAAGCTGGCTCCCGGAGCGTGCCTCCCGCGCGTGGACAGCAATAGGGGTGGCATTCGGCCACACCGTCGGACTATTTTAGTAATATCAATTTTGCGTACGTTAGCCGCGGACGTGGGCCATGTAGATGTTTTCCTGTGAATTTGGGTAATCTTGATAGTTCTATTGAACAAGTTTTGGATGGACGGTACAACGCTGTACCTTCGAGCTGCCAACGCGCGGCACTATATGGGGGCCTTCGGAATTTTGAACGACTGGGGGGCATTACCCCTCCAGCTTAGTCGGGTAACGTCGAGAACGGGAGTGGTCGCCTAGAATTAATTCGGACAGTCGTTCGAGGGAAGTTTCTGTATCCGTTGTGGATGCCTATCGAGTCTGTTGGTCTGATTTCAATATACCTGTAGCTTTTATTAAAGCGTGGTTAATACATCACAACTAAGTAGAACCAGATAAGCAAAACCGATACAATCTGTGAACATTACTCCTTACGGAGAGCAAATACCTTAATCTCAAGCTGGAGTACATGGAACTTGATCCATCTTTTGTACTCCCAAACTTTCTTAACTCGTTCGGATAAGAGAAATTTTGGGGCTTCCTAAAACCCAACGGAGGGTAGTCCTCCGTTCCTAATCTTCACGTCTGTTCCAGCTCAAACACGGCATGAGCGTTCAACAGTCAACTAAGCTGTAAGTTTGTAAATCGTAACCATAAATGGTAAAGCAAGTCCCTATTGTTTCAGTTTCGATGCATTGGAAAATTTGACCGTGGTCGGCTCAGGAAAATTCGATAATCCTATCTCAAGGGTTGCGAGTCATGTGAAGCATGGACGAGAGGAGTCCGTTTTGAGTTGTCCAGACCATGGGGATTCAGAAGGACTTCGACTTCAGTTCTTACAATTTACCACCATCCCGGCGCAATGGCCCACAACGTCCAAAGCGGAACTCGACTTACGGAGGTTTGTCAAGGAATTTGTGAAAACGTAGCAAGTCGGTGGGGGAATACGGAACGTCTAACGACTGATGTCAAGCTAGCCTATGGAATACGAGGTTGTGCTACTGTCAATCAAAATTTTCAATGAGTGGTCTGTCACTGTTGCATCTGGTTAAAGTAAACTCCATGTTCCAGGCTATCCTACCTAACCTCACTTACGATCCTCGATCCGGGGCGGCAAGAGCCATGCCCCCTTCGCGAGACGAGGAATGTCTACGCGGTCCTCCGAACATCAACCCCAGTCCAAACGCGAAACCACAAAGCATGGGAATGCAAGCAAACTAACATGAAAACACATGAAAAATCTTGCGTCGGACCCGGTCAGTAAAGTCGACCGAACTCCGCGCTGTCGAAGTCGAACTGATTCCCATTTTCCGAGCGTCACGCCCACCCTCGAAAACTTTTGTCTATCTTTTCGTGTACTTTTCTTACGGCCCCCAATCACGAGCGATTTAATTCTGGTCGTGGTTTGTCGATTCGGCCTTGGAATCCAATCAGCAAATTTATGATTTTCCGGAAGTCAACTCTACCGTGAACCGTCGGCCTCCTTTAGTGAGAGTCGGCTTCAATTAAATTTTCCGACATCAAACTTGAACCCCCGAATAGTCGGAGGTCGAACATCTGTGACTGCGATCCCAATCTGTTCCAAAAACGCAAATTCTCGAGCCTCCACTTCCTGTGCATGTATGGCGTCGATCAGCTCATTAAAGCCGGATGTGTCTTAAATTGGATTCCCAGCATTAATCATTAAACGTTTAACACCATATTCATTAAACATTTTTCGCCCTTCAGGCCGTCATAGATCATGTCGATGACCAACAATATTTCCGGGACACGTAATTTCAGCGACTTATCTAGTTCGGGTAAAGATAAAAGCTGAGCTCTTTTCGGGATTATCCAACCATTTTTTCGTTGCTTGAATCAGCCACGTAACGTCGAGTGAGGTGGCCGGAAGTTAAATCAAGACAAGGCCGAGCAGTACACACATGAATCACCCGCGAAATAATTAAAGATTGCCATAATCTAATGATTTGACAAGCTAGCCCATTTTATCTCTCCCATGCATTATCCCCGTCACGACACCATCTGTTAATCCCATTTTTCCGTTGTTTTTGATAACCCAGAACGCCGCCCAGCTACATCAGCTTCATCGCGACGCGAAGTATGACCCTCATCACGAGGACATCTCGGAACGCCCAAAATCGCATCGCATTACAAATTGTCAGCTTACAACGCCCGCTTTCGAGCTGCCCGGTGGGGAGGCGTCTGTCATCGGACGGGGCCCCAGCGGGAGTCGGGCACGGCGCCACCACCCAGGAAGCACCTACCGGCAGGGCACCCCTGGCCGGGTGACCCGGGCGCCGCTACTACCCCCGTTTCGGCACTACGCCCATAGTCACATACATATATATTATATACTTATAAAACTCTTATATTTTAAATGCATACGTATATGGATACATATATACCTATATTTTCTTTTTTCTTGTTGTTCGCTTTGCTGGTGTCCTCTGTTGTCCTCGCCATCCTTTCCGGTGATGGACATTCTTTTGGCAAGGACTCTGCGGCAGTACAAACTTGAGCGACTGACACGAGGTCAGTCGAGGAGAAAAGACAACAAAACGACAAAAGAAGGAAAGAGAGAGAGCGAAAAAGGAGAGAAAAAAGAGCGGGACACGGGAAGGAGTAGGGCAGTGGGTTCCTGATAGAATTTCGACGGGGCGTGGTCAAATTCGTTTCCAGGACGAAAAACGGGACCGAATGACAACAAATACAAGGGACGAAATATTAGGGCCAGACCCGACCGGGTCGATTTCTGTGTGTTAACATAGGGAAATATGGCGGCCTCTCCCGGCCTAACGGCTGGGTAGAGCGACGCCCGCCAGGCATCGTTGGACTCTGCACGTCGGTCACACGAGTCGAAATTGGAGAAGTGTTAGAACGGCCGCGATAAGGAGAGTCTTGACGAAGGTAAGGGCGCTTTCGATGGCTATCCCGGGTTAACGCATGGGAGGGCGGAGACCCGCCGGGTATTTTTGGAGATATCTTGACGCGGTGAACGCAATGAGGGCGGGATTCCCACCTTTGAGTCAAGAATAAAATTTCGGGTATTTTGTACCCACCGTTTGTTATCATTCCAAACTAGGGGCACTTTGGCGGGTTAGCGGGAAGTCGGACGGAGGCCCGCCGCATGTCGTTATATTCGCCGAAAGTAGGCGAGTAAAATAAGGCATATGTAATCAGGGATCTGGTACGAAGAGGGTGTAAAACCGACAGGAATTTATGTCAATATTGTAGTAGGCTAGGAAATGGTCGCAAAACAGAGGGCAGATAACATAGCAGCGTGGGGGCTTGTCGGATCGAGACCCGCTTGGGCTCGCCGGATGCCCCAATGGGTGGGCTAAGTAATGATGTGCGAGACTCTAGTCGGCGGTTCGACAATAAAAGAAGGAGCGGTTACCGTGCGCTAGTCAAACGATTTCAGATGCTGATAGTATGAAGCGGGAGTTTTCAGCGGCCGTCCTCTGGGGGATAAAAAGGCGCAGTCACACCCGTCGGCGTTCTTCGGTTGTCCGGTGACACATGTTGTTCCGTAAGATAGCCGGTTCCATCAAGGGTGGCCTGGTTCGCAAAATAAGAGGTCCCAAAAGCGACGATTCAACGAACTCGGTTGGAACCACTGACCAGACACGGAGGTTTCGGACGTTGGGGTTGACATAAAAGGGGACACAAATTAGGGGATGAGACCGATGGGGCGAGACAAGACACAGGGGGCGTTGAAGTCAGCTATATACCTACATATATACACACATATATATATATAGAAATACACCTAACCCAAGCCACTACCAACAACCAAACTTAGCGTAAGTAACGTTGTTGGTGCAATTCCGATGTGTTTTGCTGCTTGATGTTACTGTCACATCTGAGTGCGATTTCAGGTATTCTGGACTTATCAGAAAGCCCGTAAAACGCTCTTTCCAAAAGTATTCGGGTGGATGCCAGAAATCTGAATCGGTAAGCGGCTAAAGGCCGACAAACAGGCCCGGCAGCCGTCGTTTCCGAATACTCGGAAGCTACCGTACCCCTGATTTTCATTAATTTAAGCTCTACAGCTTTTCGTTGCTTTACTGACCATGGCCATATGTATTATTCGTGACCATGGTCATACATATCATTGGACCTTAGTAAATTTAATATTTTTGGTTGCGATCACTATCAGGCTAATGGTTTGGCTTGCAATGTCAACGGCCTCCCATCCCCGGGCGGTCGTAATTTTGTAGCTTTAACGCTAAAGTGACTGGTCGGGTTCCGACCAGGTTCCCGTGGTCTGTGAGCTGAGTCCTCGACTCGCATATATCACCGTCCTCTTAACCAATCGAATAACAAATCCAAATCCGAATCTATTCTCGACTATCCCGCAAGGGGCGCTCCAGTTAAGACTTTTCGTAATTGGGTTCCTGATATAAGTACTGTTAAACAGCAACATAAAACGCAGCATAACGCGAATTTAAAGCGAACATGCAATAGCAATTCATGACATAAGCAAAATATGTGTACAAAACGTTAATAAGCAACGCAACAACATTAGCAATGTGACCATGGCACCATGCAGCATACTATCCATTTGTAAATTTCATTCACACAAGCCTTATGGGGTGCACCGAGGCACCGTTAGGAAATTGGTGCCTCGTGACCTTGTTCAGTTTGGGATGCCTTTGACTAGGTTTAACACCAAAATCTTGCAAAACGCACGTAACGGGCCGGAACAGTCCTGTTACATTAAAGCAAACATGCAATGGCAATTCATGACATAAACAAAATATGTGTACAAAATGTTAATAAGCAACGTATCAACATTAGTAATGTGACCATGGCACGATGCAACATACTATCCTTATGTAAATTTCATTCCCACAAGCCTTATTGGGTGAGCTGAGGCACCGTTAGGAACTTGGTGCCTTCTGATCTTGTTCGGTTTCAGATGCTTTGAGTAGGTTTAACACCAGAATCTTGCGAAACGCACGTAGCGGCCCGGAACGGTCCTGTTACATATGACTAGTGTATTGTGTATTGTATGAAAGTATGCAGTCGAACAAGCCAAGAAGCGAGGAATCTCTAAAATTTTCGTTGATCTATTGAAGTTACAGCCAATACGCTAATGTCAATTTTTATTGCGCTTAGGAAAATATAAGTGTTCTTTCAAGTCAGTGCCACGCTATTTATTTGTGATTTATCTTTTTGTAACTGTTGCAGTGTTATGTTGCATCATTGCTAAACATCAGGTATAAAACAGCGTTTGAAAGAATATAAAAGGTGATTAGTAGCACGACTTGCTTTTACTTTAGAAATAACGTTGTATATGTAATATATATATGAAATATGTATATATGTAATATATATTTGAAATAACGTTGTATGTAATACTTTATGCTTTAGAATAACGTTTACTTTTTGCGCGTACATTTTTTATCCGACAGTAACTTGTTTTCTTAGTGCACTCATGCTATAATTGTAGTCGTTTGCGAAACAAATGGAGAACTTTGTAAAAAATTAGGCGGAAAATAATATTGCAAAAATTAGGCTGAATTTCTTGTTTAGTAATAACTTGGCACTACGTGAAGAAATAGAATCAAAATCCATTGACATTCATTTCCTGATATAAAGATATTCATTTTAAAATATGCTTTAAATTTGTATAAAAAACTTTATTTCCACTGAAAGTTATATATTTTGAGTTTAGAGCAAACACTAATTAAAAATGAGAATTGGAAATACACTTCAGAACAGAATTAGCCATAGGCGCAAGGCTTTGTGTAAATTAGGATAATGTTACGCCACATGAAGTAATAAGTATCGTCCAATAGTTATAATTTTTGGAGGAATGAAAACAACACAGAATAGTTTCTTTATTTATTAGCCAGCAATACATGACAATTATGTAGAAAATGTAGTAAAATATAGTAAACTTGAAAATTTTTGTCATACATGTACAAACAATCATAGCATACATGTGCATTAATAGATAGGGCATGGCAAGAAGGGAATGGGCCCAATAGACTGCTAATCCCCCCTTTAAGGAACCTAGACAGATCTACTGTCAATAATCGTTGCTTAAACACAGCCAGACTAGGTGAAGACACTAGATTTTCCGGTAAAAAGTTCCACTGATTCACTACCCCGATGGAGAAAAAGTGTTTACGACAGTCGAGATTATATCGAATGGAAAAATTTTTTCTGTTTCTTAGCATTACCAACTCGTGTTATCGATGCACACACAGTGAAGTTTGTCAATTCCTCAAGGAAACTCTGTTTGGATTGCAAGTAACCTCGTAGCTATGAAATTGCTTCAAAACATTCCAGCAATTGAGCTCGAGTCAAAAATTGTGAGTGGCTATAAAACACAGAGCAATTTATACAGCTGTTTTGGGAAAATTGATTGATTTCATTCAGGTCCAAAATAATTAGTTCCATAATATATAATAAATATAACGTTTCAGCGTTAGAAATAAACTGCATGTACATGAAGATTGTGAAATGATCACGATTGGAATCACTGCGGTTGAGAATCTGGATGGAAGTACTTATGCAAGGAAATATATTTCAAAAGGATTGGGATCAGAGTTCCAACTCGAACATCATCGTGCTCGTTTCAGCACCACGCATTCAAGTTTCTAAATATACATGTATGTAAACCATGGCTCAACCGACACGCAAGCCTTGAATTTTTCAGCCGTTTAGGTGTTGTCAGAATTGGCTTTTTCACATTTGCTCAAGTTGATAAAGTGTGTTTTTGACAAGTGAACTAGACAACGACTATTCGATACAATGATTTGGGCTGATGTATGAAACGATTGTTCAAAGCAATTGAATTGCGTGATCGATAATGGCGAAGACATATTTAGGGTTAGTTAGCAAATATTCTGATGCATAATTCCATACCGAACATGATCAGGAATGCTTTAAAGCTTAAAATCCTAATATCAAGATAATAACAACTATCACGATTCCGACACAGTGAGGTTACCCGTAATATCGACTGCCAGTTACTGGAACGATGCTAGGAGGATTAAACCTACCGTAAATAGATTTAATCGGGGTGCATGTAGTCTTGTGTTAAGAACTTGCTAAATAGCAAGGCGTGACTATGGGTAAAATCAAGCTAATTCAAAACATATAGCACGGATTGAGTTTTCTCTTTGAAATCAACCAGATTTTTTCCTGTATTTTAACAAACATTTGCTTGCTCACCTAAGCAAAAGCTTGTATTGCAGTGCCATAAACAAAGTGTCCATGAGTTTGTTGGTTCCAATGATCGGATTCATAGGCGAACTAATTGCTCCCTCACAAAATAATGCTTCCATCTACTCCAAAATTTTTGTTACATACGACATGTACGTAGCAGTGTTAAAAACGACATGTTGTATGTAAACCGTGTGCCACACGACATGTTGTATGTAACAAAACTTTTCGAGTAGATGGGCGCATTATTCTGTGAATCAGCAATAAGAAAGCGAACGAGTCGCAACACATGTTTAAACATATATTACGCGATGAATTGAGACCGGGTCAAGAACAAAACATAAAGCCTGATTTAGGAAGTCATACCCTGGTACGAATGATTTTTTGATATTGATACCTGTTACAAGCAAACATCTATTACAGTACACTGAATGGATGCAAAAGAACTATATAGATTTACTGCGCCAAATAAATGTACCTAATTTTCGATCAGCTGATTTGCACTGCAAATAAATATACTGTTAGATGATTCTGTCTTATCTGCCTTTAAACTACAACAAAATTTTTATAAGACTAGTGGTCCTTTATCTGTTAATATGAATGGTTCAAACACAGCTTTATTCTTTGTAACGCAAATATGATAGCACTTTTGTTATATTTATAGTTAGAGCTTCAATAATGAACTGATGTAACTCACTATGCATAATTCAAATATATACTCTGAAGCTCGACGTTAAACTAGTAATTTTCTGTCCAAAATCAGCAAAAAACTTCAAACTTGACCTTTTGAGTTATTTTGAATTTTTGGTTTGTTTTAGACCATAAATATTTTAACTCAGCTGCAGGAAGTTCAATCGCAAGCCAAGAATGTGCATGTTTGGTACGTTAAACTAGACGACTAATACTATCTTAAGTGTATATACAGCACAGCTCACCGGCATGAAACTAGTTCAGCCTTTGATAAGGCGAATATTGTTACACTTAACAGTTTTGAATATTGTAACTCACATATCCCAGTCTATTATACTGTATATATAGTAAAGTGCTCCTGACGTATGCTTAGCAATAGTCTAAGGATTACATCATGTTTAAACCAATATGGTAGTAAATAGTTAGCGGCTTGAGAACTGCATCTTATACTCTTCACCTAACAAATTCTGAGGAACGATTTCTTATTGTTGTAGAATAAGGAAGTGAGACATGATCTATCAAATTCAACTGAACTTGAAAATTTAGATATTGCGTGCGCTTGGTTATATATTACCGAGTATGGATGTTTGCCATTTACTGACATCACATCTCAATCTCATCTCATGTGAAGAATATGAAGACTGCAACTAAATGCTAAAGAATATCTGAAATGCAAATAAACTCAGTGTATGCTCTTCACCTACGATTCTGAGGATTGATTTCATATTATAGGAATAAGGAAGTGAGACTATGTATGAAATTCAACTGACGTTGAGAATGTAGATATTGCGTGCACTTGGTTATTTATGGCCGAGAATTGGTGTTTGCAATTTACTTATGTTACATCAAGTGGTAAACTTAAAATAATAGTTGTCCACTTTTCAAACACTGAGTCAATTTATAGCTAATTAATTCTATTTTGAGAATCTCAATGACTTTACGAACTTCATATAGCAAGAAGGTTCAATGAAAAAGTGCCATATTAATTATTGGTCTATTCTTCTGAGTATGCCAATGTATTTTGTGTACGAGTATGTGTCTGTGGCTTTGAAAAATTCATTAGCTCAGTGGCAGAGCGTTTTGGCAAATGAATTGAATTGAATAATATTTTTCTAAGAATATAGTGCTCGAAGCCGACGCATTTTTAGCTGTACTTATAATCTAGGAACTAAGTACGGTTTAGAATACTATCGGTTTCTAGCCACTGCTTATGTGGCATCATTTCAAGCAGTTCCGAATCGTTGTTACGAACAGCGCGTAATAATCTGGAAACTGACAGCCTAAAAGAACACAATTTGCTTGCTATGACCAAAGGTTTTCAACCTAGGGCTTGGTATTTAGGTGCATGCGCAGATTTTTATGCAAGATATCATCCAATCCGTTAACTGCAACTTATAGCCACTGCAGGAGCTGGACGAGTTCGACTGCTTTACGGCTTCTAATATGCAGCCAACTACACGATAACCTTTAAAAAGGCTGTGATTTCGTCTTAATAAATATAAGATTGTTAATTAGCAATGTTTTGGAGAAATTACCGTTTAACTATTAAAACAGAATGTTTAACTTTTCAGGCACTCAACTAAATTTAAATATATAACATACTGTAGTTTTGGAATCGTATATCAGACAGAAACATTAATAAATGTATAACTATGAAGTAGTAAATATAGACACAAAAGTTCAAGTATCATAATATTATAATAACAGTATTAATGACATAATATTACACCTGCAATCAATTTCGAAACCAGTTAAAATCATGTTCCCAGGACGAAAACGGGTTAAACGACATTCATTTCAGTCACTGTCTCGTTTAAGTGCGACTGCGGTTCATTTAGCTGCCGGAGCGGCCGCAGTACCTTACGCAAAACCTGGCGTTTCAGCAACACCTGCAGTTCCTGTTGATCCGACTCGTAGAAGGGTAGCACGATCTGGATCGTTGGCACCAACTGGGCTTAGTGTAGTAGCCACACCTGGCACGGGTCATCGCCCTAATTCGCTAGACCGAACTGCTACAAGAGTACAGCTACATCAAGATAAGCGTTTATCCCTAACAGGAAGTACAGATGGAACAGTATCTGGTTTAGTCAACAAGGGTTCGGGCAAACTAAAACGAATAGGGTCGATGGTTACGGGAAACAGAAAATTTTCCTCACGTTTAAGAAACACTTTTAGTTTCAGCCATCCCGCGCCAGCATCAGTGGCCGTAATATCTCGACCATCTGCTGAACCGTTAGGTGTTGGCATCTCGACGGTGTGCCTGCCAAATCCCTTGGAAACCGCAGTTAGCCCGTGTCAAAGTTCGGTATTTCGAAGTAGTTGTAGCAACCAAGTCTCCGGGAGTCCTATTATTGAAGAGCCACCAGTCTTAGAAGAAGAACCGTCGCTAGAAGATTGTTTTCCTGCTGATCATAACTCCAGCGATACAACAGCTCGACTTGGAGAGATAGCGACGGCATCTGGTTTAAAGGGGGTCGAATACGGTTCGGATTACGAGCTGAGATCGTCGAAGCCTCCGGTAGCAGCTCAACCACTAAAAGATGATTTTACAGCAGAGTTATCTGAGCCATTAGAAGGTGTCGACAACTGCGACATCGATCCCGAAATGTACCCATTTCCAACGTTTGTTCCGATCACATTTCGATATTTTTCTCAAACCTCAATTCCTCGAATTTATTGTCTTCGCGCAATAACTAATCCATATCCTTTTTTGTGGCTTACAGATTTTATGTATTATGATTAGTTGCTAGTGATATTTAAGAATTCGCAGAGTTTCGCAGACGAATTTGAAGTGTTTCTCTAAGCTTAATGTAACTTATGTGTCCTACAAATTGTCATTAAAACATGGCGGGTATGCACTTTTCCAAACAAAGGTTCTCAAAGCAGTGTAACCGTGTGTTATCAGTGTACATTGCATGTAACAGATAACTTGTAAAATCTGTAATAGTTGTAAAATTTATAGAAGTGCACTACAGTTTAAAGACATATATACTTCTAAAATTGCTTAAAACTGCATGTAAAAAGCGAATAACGAAATAGTCATGTGAAATTTAGTTTTTAAGAGATTATTCTTTGTGTGACAATACTTTAAAGCGGTACTAACTCATTTTACTACGTTAGGATTTGTTACTCTGCAAATAATTATTTTTGACTGTCTATGAGGGGTAAAGCTTTTTATTGAGGAGAAATTTTCGCATTTTTTATATTAGATTGAAATGTATCTAATTGTTCGCATAACTTCGCGTTTGTCTAATTCTAATGGATCCTTACCCAATTTCCGGCACTATAGGGCGCCAACTACACTCTGTCCGTTCGCCATATGCATCCTGACATTGTGAGTTAGGTAACTTTCAAAGAAAAATCCACAAAATTTTCTTCTAAAAACGTGGACTACTGGAAACATCTCAATAGTACAACGCTTGTTTATCAAAGTATTTGCTCCCAAGTTGTTTTTCGAGATATTTTGGAGCAATATCGCGTAAAACAAAATTCTCAAAATTTTGACTAGCTCAGCTTCTTCATTATTGCAGGCAACATTCAGCTAATATAGATAGCAGTCATGGAATAATTTTGTTTTCCGCGAAATGGTACACATATTACGTCATGTGCGCGTGCCATTGGATCTGACGAAATTCTAGTACTTGTCTAGCTTGAACTGTGTCGACGCTTATTAATCAGGCACGAAACCGGGTCACCGAGTCACTTGGGTCCAAACTTTCAACCTAGTCAGCGGGTCACTAAATAAACAGGACCAACGGGTCTCCGGGTCAAACGCTTTGACCCGGTAACCCGGATTAATTACAATCCCAAAATATTCCCAAAAGTCCGCAACCCAGCCCGGCGCATTACTAACTTTGTAAGTCCGTAGCTAACACAATCAGTCATTCGATTGTTGCTAGCTTCTTCGTAGCTTTAATGTGCTGGGAAAGTGTCTGTTGAAGGCATCCATCTCAGTTTGCTATGTTTTTACTTAATGGCAATTATACACACACCTTTTTATTCTGGTCGAAATGACTTATTGATCAGTTGCTTCGATTATGTTTTATATGTAATCATCGTATATATAATGTAACGGCCGGACTAGTGACAGTATCGACAATTACAGTTGGGCAACTACTTTTTGTACAGTAGCCACCATCCATATAACGTCATTGGAAACGGTTAGAAAACACAAACAATTCCCTACACGACCAAGATTTCTTTCGCAAAACTTCCCAAAGACTCACGTTAGGAACGTCATAACTGTCGAAAAGTGTCAGCAGTCCTACTTCTGGTGTACCAAACATAGTTTTTGCACCCCATTGGGCAAATGGGATTTGGGGAGGCCTCTCAGCTTTTTATTCTTTACGGCACTTATAAGGTTAAAAGAGGAACTGGACCGTCGAGCGAAATATTCTTAAAATAAATATGATTGTTGTGTTGCCCTATCTCTGCTATTATATACGACTCATTAACACGGGTTACATTCGGTAATTTATGGGTAAATTGTGCGCTAAACTTTAAAAATGTGCAAAAATCTGAAATCAATGGTAGTGCGAGAAAGTTGTGAAACCGCGACACACTTTTTCAACCATTGTTAAGTCAACGAAAAATCTACACTTTAAAAAAAATTTAAATATAATGTTCACAACTCACTCCATTTTTGGCTCCGTTTTTCCTTGACTGTATCCTCGGTCGTTTTACATGGTTCGAACGTGCAACGATGTCCGTCATTTTGCTCAACTGCGTCACTCTGGGCATGTTCAAGCCATGCGAAGACGAAGATCAGTGTACGAGCGCGCGTTGTGGTATTCTCGAAATAGCCGATCATTTCATCTTCGCATATTTCGCTTTGGAATTGGTGAGTATACGTCAATCACATTTTCATGTTCACTAGTGGAATTCCCCATTTAGCGATTATTCTTTATGCTTTAGCTAGTTTTAACGAGCGACTCGTTGAAAACATCTCGTAGAATTGTGGAAACCAAAGCCGGTAATTTGGTGTAGCGATTGTTCTGTAAACTTTAGCCTTTAATGTGTGGAAACATTCTGGAAATCAAAGCCGGAAATTTGGTTTAGTGATCATTCTTTAAGCTCTAGCCAGTTTCAACGAGCGAGCTGCTGTAAACTTCTAGTGGCATTGGGGAAACCAAAGCCGGTTATTTGTTTTAGCGATCATTCTTTAAACTTTAGTCAGTTTCAACAAGCGATTTGTTGAAAACGTCTAGTGGCATTGTGGAAACCAGAGCCGATAATTTGTTTTAGCGATCATTCTTTAAGCTATAGCCAGTTTCAACAAGCGATTTGTTGAAAGCATCTGTGGTATTGTAGAAACCAAAGCCGGTAATTTGGTTTAACGAAGTAGGCTTAGGAGTTCACATAAAATGCATTAACTGCTTAACCCGTGACTTGGTTAAGCCAATTAAACGGACCCAGCTCGTAAATTCAGTTCGAATTTTTTATTTATCGAGAAAGATTTTTTGGAAAATTTTGGATAACTTAGGGATAATTGAGAAACTAAAAATCAAAAAAAAATGTCATAAATATGGCGAAATGGACCTTTTTTGAATCGCTTTGACCAGCTGTGTTGAACGGTACCGAAACTTCAAAATTGGCTGAGGGGGAACAGCTTGTAAGAAAAACTCCTTTGTTGGCAGAGTTGCGCATTACGATGTTGATTGAGTACACTGTACTTGAAATTAGTTATGGACATTTTGTGTAACATAATTTGGCTCTGTTTTAGCTTGTCAAAGTATGCGCAATGGGGTTGTACGGACCTAATCGATACCTGGCCGATACTTGGAATCGTCTAGATGCTTTTATTGTCTTGTCAGGGTAAATCTTAGTTTTATTTAATCATACCTTATATAGCATGTGCCGTATTTTTTGTTTGATACGAGATTCGACTTGAATAATACCAGTACAAACAAATTTCATGTGTGCAAAATTTGTTTTTCGCATCTTGAATTTTCAGAGATTTGTTTCGAGTGCTTGTTCCTAAAACAGTCAGTATATAATTTGTGGGTTCAAGTTTTGACAAAGTTTTTACAGAAACCCGCATTTATGAAAATTTTAAGTCTGATCATTTTTAATATTAAATATTTGTGATAGTTGGGTATCGACACCTGAAGCAATTCTGGAAGCTTTCTACGAGTGGTGTAGAGTCCTTTCCATTGGTCCTTACATTTCAGTTATTCTCCAATCTACTGATCGGTCAACATAATATATGCTTCAATACAAAAACATAAAACATATGAATGTTCCCATAATTCATACAATAGATGCTTCACATAGACCAGAAGAGTTATTAACGGTACTTTGGTTTTGTATGATTTGGTATTGATAGGCGGGTAAGGTCACATAGACCAGAAGAGTTATTAACGGTACTTTAGTTTTGTATGATTTGGTATTGATAGGCGGGTAAGGTCACATAGACCAGAAGAGTTATTAACGGTACTTTAGTTTTGTATGATTTGGTATTGATAGGCGGGTAAGGTCACATAGACCAGAACAGTTATTAACGGTACTTTAGTTTTGTATGATTTGGTATTGATAGGCGGGTAAGGTCACATAGACCAGAACAGTTATTAACGGTACTTTAGTTTTGTATGATTTGGTATTGATAGGCGGGTAAGGTCACATAGACCAGAAGAGTTATTAACGGTACTTTAGTTTTGTATGATTTGGCATTGATAGGCGGGTAAGGTCACATAGACCAGAACAGTTATTAACGGTACTTTAGTTTTGTATGATTTGGTATTGATAGGCGGGTAAGGTGACATAGACCAGAACAGTTATTAACGGTACTTTAGTTTTGTATGATTTGGTATTGATAGGCGGGTAAGCGGTCAAAAGTTTACATATGCCGACCAATGGTATAATGTAAGGAAAATATTGAGAACTTGTTTGGGCCACATTTCTGCAATCCTCAATAGACAAACTAGAGACAACCAGTAGGCCTTTTTAATAACCCATAGAAAAACAAGACCGTCTAAGTGCCTAATAATATCGCTTTTTGTATGATAATATCCGCACAAAGATTAATTTGCTGCGCTGACGGAATGCTTTAGTTTAGCATTTTTGAATCATATGCAAATTCCAATGTACCAACATTAAGCTGCATATATTGTACGTACACATGTAAGCTTGTATGCATGATAGAATGCTTTAAGTATGCGTTTACGTGTTGGTAGATGTACATAATTTATCGGTAGCTTGACCACAAAGATATATAACTTTTACAACCTTAGACGAGATCTCGCTCGTTCGGCAAGACAGAGAGGGTTATTCGTACACTGAAACTGCGTTTCGTTTACCATTTTTAAGTCCCTTTAAATCCTTGCTTAAGTAAATCACTCTTTCTGCACCCGTTAATTACACACTGCATTTATGTGACAACACCAGTATTACTATGCATGCAATGACCAAGGTTTTAATGTTCAAAAAGTGTTTAAGCAAGCCGTACGAAATTTCAATCATTTGTTTAAGCGTTGCTGAATACATTCTAAGCGAGCAGATGGGCGACATCAACCTGACTGCGATCCGCACGATTCGAGTGCTGCGGCCGCTGAGGGCTATCAATCGTGTACCAAGTAAGCAAAGCTTATGTGGCTTTTACGTTATAATAACCCCGATGTTTAGAAATTTTGTTCCATGTTGTCGCGACCCTACCGCATAGACAGTCTGGGTGCCACCCATTGGCGGCAGATGTGGTATACACCCCTAGCTACTACATTTTTTACGGTGTCGTACACATCCTTAGTTACAAATTTAGGGCCAACTAACTATAACAGAAACCATCTGCATCTAAAGCGGCTTATTAGTCAACTGTGCTGTGTAGTATTTTTTAATTCTCCACATTTGCATCCAGGACATGTGAACGTTGATGAAATTTGTCTATAAAGGCTGCACACTGTCAATAAAACTGCAAGAACACACGTTGTGCTAGACACTACCGAGAAGTGGCATTATCCCTAGCTAGCTACCTTTTAAAAAATTTATGAAAAACATGGGGTGTCAAATGTATACACCATGTTGTCGATAATGTGCCTGACAATGTATTGTTTACATATTTTGGGGACATTATAATGTGAAGGCCGCATAAATGTGATTTATTATTTGATTGTAAAAACTAAGAACAAAATTGCGATAGTGGATATTTTTGGCTTCGCAATTTATAACATAGTCGTTTAATGTCTGGACTAAAGCGTAGTCTCGTTAATATATCACATTTATCATGGTTGGTAGTTTAGTAAGAATGTCTGATTATGTAATTTGCTATTGTTATATGCCTAATTCTGATAAAATTACAAAGAATTCAGAGCTAATTATAAGCTAAAAAGGCACTTTATACAGAGTCCCTCAAGCAATTAAAAGACCGAATACCCTGAATCATAACATTAAGTGTCCAATATAACATATACAGAATCAAAGGTTTTAAATGTGGTTATGTTTCGAGTCACGACATATATACTGAATTGGGTACTCGCATAAGGTATATATAGTTTTGAATACTCGTAAAGTTATTATTGTAACTTCTGATGTGATCACTTTGGCCAGATACCAATATGTTTAGCCTTAAGGGGTCGGACAAGATCGAGATATTTGCTGCATGCGATTTTTTAAAGGTATGCGGACTCCAGCTGTCGGAATTGTGAATTTCTTCCAACTGATGGCAGTTGTCCCGTGCAGTGCAACCAAACATATGATACACAGTATGACAAAGGGTGAAAACGATATCACAGCCTGACGGTTGTAACAACAATTTCTTGACTTAATCTGAAGAACGAATGTTCATTTCGATGAACAGCCTGGTTGCAACACTTCGCCTTAACATGACGAATCTAGTTAAATGGATTGGGAAAAAGCTTACGGAATAATATATGAAATAAATGATGGCGATGTAATTTCTTTTTTTAATCGATTGTGTAATTCTTTCTGCAAAAGTCTAACCGTCCTAAGTAGGCTCGTAAAGCATGTCTGGTCGCAAAAATGTGCTGACTTTAAGTTCTATCATAAAATTTTGGCTTCAAAGCAAACATTTTTGTTCTAACCAAACTTTTATTGCGACAACTCGTTATAGCATACGTTAGTTATATTATAATTAAGAGCATAACAATATACTGGAGGTTTTGTACAGACAGAAATATATTATCTTATTAAAGATGATGCCATAATTTCTAATTAATGATGAATTTAACAAAATAATATAATTCAACAGCTACCGTAAGATGTGCTCAGCGCTATGGTAAAAATGGTGGTTAGGATCAATTACGTATTTAATATATTCTACAACACATTTAATTTTAGTACATTGTTTCGATTTTCAACAAATTTAAGAAGATTTCATTCTCCTATCCTAGAATTTGTTCAAAATCGATTTGTTTTTCGCTAAATTGATTAGCAAATGGCCGCTAAAAATAAATCGAACATAATTCAATCTAACCCGGAGCAGAATTGATTCTAGTAGGGAGGAGAATAATTCTGCTGCATTTTAAACAATAGAATTTATTCTGTAATAATGTTGATTTGATTCTATTTAAATAAAATTTGGCACTAAATGGGCTGATATAGAAATGATTCTACTGGTATCGTTTTTAGAAATTCTGATTTTAATAGAATCGATTTAGTTCCACATAGACTTTATTCTGTAGATTTTATTCCAACAAAATTATTTACAGAATATTTCGAATAAATGCTAGCATTTATTCACCATCTCTGTGCGCACATCCTTACAATAGTTGCTGCGTATTTTTGTGTTTTATAAAGGCGTGTTCACACGCTCAAACGTTTTGCTCAAATTTTGATCAAAATTTGAGCTCAAATGTTGATCAAAATTTGAAAGCATCTTTTTGCATTTTTTGCAAGTTTGAACGTGCGAACACAGTTCAAACTTTTCGTGAATATTCTTGTAGCCAATAATGGACGAGATGTATTACCTGAAAATGTTTGAGCTCAAATTTTGATCTCAAATTTTGAAATATCGCAATTTTCCTTTAAAAATCACCGTCAAATTTTGATCAAAATTTGATAAAATTTTGAGCACAAATTTTGAGCTCAAAGTTTGATAAAAAAGTTTGAGCGTGTGAACACGCCTTGAGAGTCGGCGCATTTTTTCAGGCATGAGAATATTGGTCAACCTTCTGCTCGACACTCTGCCGATGTTGGGCAACGTGTTGTTGTTGTGCTTTTTCGTATTCTTTGTTTTTGGGATCGTGGGGGTTCAGCTTTGGTCCGGATTGTTGCGCAATCGTTGTTTCCTTGAGTTGCCTGATAATGTTTCTTCTTTCGGCTCGTAAGCATTCTTAAAGTCGTCGTTTTCATTCTTGATTTCAGTTTTTTAGAATTTGGCATTGTATTCCGTAAACATATCGTAGGAATTGGGGCAGGACGATTTGGTGGTGATGGTGTTATTAGCAACACCAATGTAGGGAAGTGTAAGCGTAAGACTCAGAAATTATTGAAGTTGCTGATGTAGCTCATGGCGTCATGGAGTCTGGCGCGCAACATTTTTTAACTGACTGAACTTTTTACATGCCGAGTTTGCTTTAATTTCTACGACGTTTTATACCGCGGCTATGCAACTTTCAATTTAGTTGTTGCGGCGTGTATAAACTAAGAATCATATGCTTAGCTCATCCGGTGCTCAAAAAATTTGTGTTCCTGCAACTCGGATATTAGCTCAGATTTCCAACGAAAATACCAAGTACTTCTCGACAAAAGAATATTATAAAATCGGCAATGTACAGAAAGGGGACTTATAAGGTAATGCCGAAAATAATGTAAGCCTTTCAAAAGCTCAGATTAATTAAAAATTATGATCGTCGAAAGTTTTTGCTTGTGAATGCTTACTAAGCTGTGTGATGCCCGGGCGTTCTGTTTTTAACGTAAAAATTACAAGTAAAATTAGTATAATTATTACATTAAAAATATGTAGAATTATAAGTAAAAACATATCATTCCATTTGCTGATGTTCATTAAATTTTTGACATCGATAATTTGCATCGCACCACTTTAGTCAATCCCAAAACGACTCAAAATATTCCCAAAAGTGAAAAGGTATTTACTGATACGATATATAGTTTATAAAGTTCTTACTGCATGTTACACCGATAAATATTAATATTTTGCTTATATTCATGACCCGTTTAGTGTGCAAATCTGGTGCTTAAATTTGGAAATGGTTACATTTATATCTACTGTGATATGAGCTCTGACAACCAACCGGCTTGTAGTGATTTTACTGTAGCGGTTTAAAATAATGCGAGTTGGAGAGGAGCACACTTTTTTGCCATACTTCTAAGTGAACGTTTACGTGACTGCAAGATAGATAGAGTGTATGCCTACAGAATGTATGACGTTTGTAAGCGACTTTCATACTAATAAGGTTTGTTCAGTATGGTTATTAAAAATGATTATTTATGTATTCATTTTCTGATTTGTGGCTATGTTCTGATTAAATGATTTGTATATGCAGATTTACCCAATGCTCGTTTTGATTTTTCACGAGTAGGACGCAGTATTAATACACAATCATTAGGCTATTAAACGCAATCTAAATTTCAGTTCTAAACAGTGCCTATTAACCTGGTTCTAGCAGCACAGTCTAGCAAGTATTGTAATAAAACTTGAGTCATTGGCGAGGCATTGAGCTAATTACCTAGAGTATAACATATCAGTTCCGACTCGCATTTGCTTGCAAAACTTTTTGGTACGTGTGTTTTTGGTTTCTTAACAAACAAATGTAATTGTTACATTTATATTTTTTCAAATCATTGAGCCAAGAGAAGCGACACCTAAGCACTAAGTACACAAGTATAAGTCTAAGACTGGTGAAAGATTACATGGTTATGAATAGCATGGGGGGGTTTCGTGGACGATGACAACGTCAAAATACGGTTCTATAATCCTTTGTAGTCAGACTTGTGTGAATTATGGTTATATTCATATGTCGTGGGGGCAGCGGATAGAGGGATTATTGCTTCTTGTCAGACCTCTCTCAAAATATATTTACCTTTCTGAATGCTCAGCACCTTATCCAAAGGTGCGATTGAAATTTTCTCGAAATTCGGCAAAGGACAATTTGCCCAAAATTTTACATATATTAGCAATAATTGAAGACATTATGAGAAAAATTTTAGCAAACTTACTGGAAAGTTGAGAGCTTCATAAAATTTCAAAATTATCTAACGTTCTTACTTGTCTCTCGACGCGGACCTCCACCTGTCGGAAACCATCTCTAACCCGAGACGACGTTCCAAGGAAAACTTATTATCTTTCGATATAACACATTACCTTGTTCAATGATGGTCGGACAGCTGTTTGTCTCCATAATGTGCACCGTTATAGCCTTAGTAGTTTCTAAAGTAAACTTTACTACCACAACACTCGAATGATTGCTTTTTAACATATGTTAATGTACCAAGTTTGCAAGAACACCTGATAGAGACGAGTGTAAACACTTCAATGCGCTTTTGTCTTTATTAAACCCGCCACAGGTAACTATAATGGTACTTTTTACTGTCATTCCTTCAGTTCTGCGAAACTACAATTTTGAACCTGCAATATTGAATTCGATTGATCGACTTCATTAATTTTTAGAACAAATTGAACCACAAAGGTTTGCCCACACTCGACCCCTTTTCTGAAAAATGTTTGTCTGTCTACTTCTGCTGAAAACATACAATCAAAGCATTGATAATGACTTCGGATCTGTTTGATTTTTAAGGTTGTTGTGACTCATTTTATAAAAAGAAAACCACTGAGTCAAGAAATGGAGAAAAATTTTAATTTTTTGAAAACAGAAATTCGACAGTGGTAACGCATGGTGAAAATTGAACTACAAAGGTTTGCCCACAGTCGACCCCTTTTCTGAAAAAATGTTTGCCTGTCTACTCCTGCTGAAAACATACAATCAACGCATTGATAATGACTTCGGATCTGTTTGATTTTTTAAGGTTGTTGTGACTCATTTTATAAAAAGAAAACCATTGAGTCAAAAAATGGAGAAAAATTTTAATTTTTTGAAAACAGAAATTCGACAGTGGTAACGCATGCTGAAAATTGAACTACAAAGGTTTGCCCACAGTCGACCCTTTTCTGAAAAAATGTTTGTCTGTCTACTCCTGCTGAAAACATACAATCAACGTATTGATAATGACTTCGGATCTGTTTGATTTTTTAAGGTTGTTGTGACTCATTTTATAAAAAGAAAACTACTGAGTCAAGAAATGGAGAAAAATTTTAATTTTTTGAAAACAGAAATTCGACAGAGGTAACGCATGGTGAAAATTGAACCACGAAGGTTTGCCCAGATTCGACCCCTTTTCTGAAAAAATGTTTGTCTGTCTACTCCTGCTGAAAACATACAATCAACGTATTGATAATGACTTCGGATCTGTTTGATTTTTTTAAGGTTGTTGTGACTCATTTTATAAAAAGAAAACTACTGAGTCAAGAAATGAAAAAAATTTCAATTTTTTGAAAACAGAAATTCGACAGTGGTAACGCATGGTGAAAATTGAACCACAAAGGTTTGCCCACAGTCGACCCCTTTTCTGATAAAATGTTTGTCTGTCTACTCCTGCTGAAAACATACAATCAACGCATTGATAAAGACTTCGGATCTGTTTGATTTTTTTCATGTTGTTGTGACTCATTTTATAAAAAGAAAACTACTGAGTCAAGAAATGAAAAAAATTTCAATTTTTTGAAAACAGAAATTCGACAGTGGTAACGCATGGTGAAAATTGAACCACAAAGGTTTGCCCACAGTCGACCCCTTTTCTGATAAAATGTTTGTCTGTCTACTCCTGCTGAAAACATACAATCAACGCATTGATAAAGACTTCGGATCTGTTTGATTTTTTAAGGTTGTTGTGACTCATTTTATAAAAAGAAAACTACTGAGTCAAGAAATGAAAAAATTTCAATTTTTTGAAAACAGAAATTCCACAGTGGTAACGCATGGTGAAAATTGAACTACAAAGGTTTGCCCACAGTCGACCCCTTTTCTGAAAAAATGTTTGTCTGTCTACTCCTGCTGAAAACATACAATCAACGTATTGATAATGCCTTCGGATCTGTTTGATTTTTTAAGGTTGTTGTGACTCATTTTATAAAAAGAAAACTACTGAGTTAAGAAATGGAGAAAAATTTTAATTTTTTGAAAACAGAAATTCGACAGTGGTAACGCATGGTGAAAATTGAACCACGAAGGTTTGCCCAGAGTCGACCCCTTTTCTGAAAAAATGTTTGTCTGTCTACTCCTGCTGAAAACATACAATCAACGCATTGATAATGACTTCGGATCTGCTTGATTTTTTAAGGTTGTTGTGACTCATTTTATAAAAAGAAAACTACTGAGTCAAGAAATGAAGAAAAATTTCAATTTTTTGAAAACAGAAATTCCACAGTGGTAACGCATGGTGAAAATTGAACCACAAAGGTTTGCCCACAGTCGACCCCTTTTCTGATAAAATGTTTGTCTGTCTACTCCTGCTGAAAACGTACAATCAACGCATTGATAAAGACTTCGGATCTGTTTGATTTTTTTCATGTTGTTGTGACTCATTTTATAAAAAGAAAACTACTGAGTCAAGAAATGAAAAAAATTTCAATTTTTTGAAAACAGAAATTCGACAGTGGTAACGCATGGTGAAAATTGAACCACAAAGGTTTGCCCACAGTCGACCCCTTTTCTGATAAAATGTTTGTCTGTCTACTCCTGCTGAAAACATACAATCAACGTATTGATAATGACTTCGGATCTGTTTGATTTTTTTAAGGTTGTTGTGACTCATTTTATAAAAAGAAAACTACTGAGTCAAGAAATGAAAAAAATTTCAATTTTTTGAAAACAGAAATTCGACAGTGGTAACGCATGGTGAAAATTGAACCACAAAGGTTTGCCCACAGTCGACCCCTTTTCTGATAAAATGTTTGTCTGTCTACTCCTGCTGAAAACATACAATCAACGCATTGATAATGACTTCGGATCTGTTTGATTTTTTTAAGGTTGTTGTGACTCATTTTATAAAAAGAAAACTACTGAGTCAAGAAATGAAAAAAATTTCCATTTTTTGAAAACAGAAATTCGACAGTGGTAACGCATGGTTAAAATTAAATCTAGTTTATTTGTTCGATTAAATTGTGCTTATATTAAAAGCAATTTTTCACAGATTCTTATTTATTGTAATATTTTAGGGACCTATACAAGTATTACATTCCAGACGATAACACAAACGAGTTTATTTGTTCACTCGACAAAGATAACGGAATGCACCGTTGTGGAACATTCCCAATTTGGCAACACAATGGCATCAAGTAAAAATTTTACTAAATCCTTGTAAGAAAAACTAGTTCTTGTCTCTCACATTACGTATATTTATATTATATTAAGGAAGTATTTTTTATCTCATCCTTTCCCGCATGAATTAATGTGCATTTCGTATATTGTTGAATAAATTTTTGCCGTTACGGCGGACTGAACCTAGATCGTTTTGGGTTCGACGCTTATGCACTAGGCACTACGCTATATAGGAGATGGTGCTCGGTTCCTTAAAGAACGTCACAACGCGTGCGAATAACAGCGTGCGTTCAAACGCATGCAGCACGATAAACGTGATTAGTGTATCGCGTCGCATTGTATACTGTTACAGATGTGTGACTGTATGCGGGAAAGAGTTAATCGAAGGAACGTAAATTTCTAAATTCAGCTTACGAAATGTCCAGAAGCATACATGTATTTTAATATTTTTAGTGATTTTGTGACTCTAATGTGGAGACAATGCTACATAGTGATCACAAATAGGCAAAATTCTGCAATAACGTTATAGTTTATTGTGCAGTGTTAATATGATTCCATTGTTGGTTGTGCATAATTGTATAAATACCTATTGAACATGGGTAAAATTTTTGGCTTCACTGCTGCAAGTTCTGTATTATCAAATTATTCATAGGGCACTGACGTTGTTTTCAAATTTTGTTTGACAAAGCTAAATGCCACATACGCGTCAATAAATTATGGTTATTTGAAAATCTTTTACGAACCCAGCAGTTACATTGCGCACACAATGCAAAAGTATCGTAGAGCCAAAGTCGAGGATCGATCTGATCATTTTTCAGACGAAATCTTTACTTATTTAGAGTAACCGATACCGTCCAGTGAAAATATACTAAACTATGAATGAATATAAGTGTTTCTTGTCTGAACAATAATGTTCAAAGATGCAGTTTGTGTTTGTCGCAAAAGCTACTGTGCGTTATAAATTTTTAATTCAAATGCGCTTCTATTATTGGATATAATACATTGAAGCGCGTATTGACAAGCATAGCTAATTTGCTATGTTTGTGGCTAGATTGTCAGCTTGTCGTTCCTGTAGCGTGACCCAGTTGCACCGCCGAATTTTATGACACGATGTACTACGGCAACCACGACGGCGGCCTAAATATCAGTCTATCCGAAGGTTACTATCAGTAAAAACGGACCAATTAGGATAGTACAATCGTAGCCGGGCTTGCCCCGACCGTTATAAAAACACACATGCCTAGTAGATACGCATAGGTTTTATGGCAAGAAGCACTGCTAAACCTGAGTATAGGTAGTAATACATTCTTCCTCTTTCCCACCCTAACGTTTTTGGGAAGCTTAAATATCTGACGTGGTATTTTTTCTTTTGCACAACATGTTTATTGACTCTTTTGCTGATTAGCAGCTCCCGGGAGCACTAAACCGTACGGATTTATGGGGTTGGCGGGCAACTGATTGACGTGTTCTTAGTGTCAGGAAGGCTCCACTCGATTACAACTATTACTTGGTGTGCGTGAAACCTTTAACTTTTGTTATTGACTATTAGTTAAGCGTAACAGGATACTCAATGCCGCAATGTTTTCTACATCTAGCTTAACTGGTATTAATGGAATTGTAGCCTAAGATATAGCTTTTATTGCGACTTAATTTGTATAATGTCGCGTCTACATTAGATTGTGTGCATACCTGCCGGAGGTCTGATGTCGCAGGGTGGTGTGGCCGGGTCCTTGGTGGGTGACTGGATCCGACGCCAAAGCAGGGACAACACTCGCCCACCCTCCCCACGATCATGTATGACTGTGTGCCTTGCTTTGCATTTGCAGATGCAATTCTACTGCCCGAACTCTTCCGCTAGACAACATTCCGTCCGACAGCTTTTGTGTCAATTGGAATCTGTATTATACCGAATGCAAATCAGGCGCTCGGAATCCGTTTCAAGGCTCGATTAGTTTCGACAATATTGGTCTTGCATGGGTTGCTATATTTTTGGTAATTCACACATTTTTTTAGCATTTTTACACATTTCACATTGCGAACGTAAATTAGACGCTGATAAGTTTCTTGAAACAAATAAAATAACGAACATAACCATTTTTGTGCTTAAAAAATAATGTTTCACGTTCATGTGAGAGTATTTCTAATTCAAAATTTATACGCAAAGGTATGTGTGGTCTTAAATATTTCAAGGCCAAAATAAACGTTACGATTATGGCGGTCCATTAATTACGGAATAGTGCCTAAACAGCAATGTAAAATCAACCAACCCGAAGCCACATGCGCGTGACATCACTTTTTAAGCACTTCAACAATTATTTTAGCGGTTGCATTTCTAAGCCTTAGTCTCAATTTTAACCATGTTCAACATCTGAACAAACCGAAAATTGTTATAATTAAAAACAGAGGACCATTTGAACATTTCACATTTCGGAAAAATTCACCTGGTTTCCTGTATTTATGTAACAAAATTAGTCTGCATACATAATGTTTACCGCGGAATACCAAACTATTGCACGGCGTTATTGGAGGAAATTTGTATTTTCTGTAAAGAACCAATGTATTGGCGCTATATCAAAGAATGAGTCACATGTATATGTCGTAAAACAAACATATCATTATCTTGTTCTATGCTGACTGCATTTAATCAAAAATAGTTGCTTGACGTTGAAAATTTCGTTTCGCATTTCACAACTGAATTAAATTTTTACAACTGCGCTAGGAGCGCCAAATGAAAACATTAATTATCAAACATAGGCTTTAACACTGCAGAATCTAAAATCTAAGACATGCCAACATATTTTTGCAATGTTTAGACAACTATGTATCTTTTACAAATTGTCAAATTATGACAGTCATATCTGTAAAAGTGTCATGTTTTAATATCTGATTAAATTTTACCAGAATGTTTATATCCTAAAACTTGTAATTTTAACTGATTGTATGTAAGAGTGCGTACCTACAGGTGTAAGCGTCTGTAAGCAAATCAGGTCTGAAGCTGAATATTTAGAAATTTCAGGTAAAAAGCTAAAACATAAATTTTTCAACAACCTCTTTACGGATTTTGCATAATGTTTGAACATAGTTGCCTTGTGTAAATTTGAATTTGAGATTTGTAATTGACATATCGCTAAGTTCCACATGCAATAACTATTTATAGTTGAACATACAGCCGCTATTGGATTTTTAACACATAATTCATAAGCAAGCAACGTCAATGCGGTTTGAATTATATATAAAATTAACACATTAATCGACAAAATATATATAAGGTTCGACTGCTGATCTCAAAAATCGGAAAAAATTTACGTATCGCTAGTTCCACATGCATTAACTATTTATAATTGAACATATAGCCGCTATTTGATTTTTAACGCATAATTCATAAGCAAGCAACGTCAATGCGGTTTGAATTATATATGAAATTATATATTAATCGATAAAATACATAAGGTACAACTGCTGATCTCAAAAATCGGAAAAAAATTACATATCGCTAAGTTCCACATGCAATAACTATTTATAATTGAACATATAACCGCTATTTCAACTTTTTAGCATTAGTAGTAAGCAACAACATCAAATCCATTTGATTCATAACATCATTAATGGATGAATTGCATTAATTTTCATTGCTGATCTCGAAGATAGGAAAACTTTCGTATCTGCTAAGTTCCACATGCAAATAACTATTTATAATTGAACATATAGCCGCTATTTAGCTTTTTTAACGCATAATTCGTAAGCAAGCAAAAGCATTTGAATTATATATAAATTATATATTAATGGATCGATCATGGTACGATTAATAAAAATAGAAAAACGTTACATATGACGCTAGTTCCACATGAAATATACTATTATAAAATTCGTATCACATTGGTTTGCGCATAATTAGTAAGCAAGCAACGTAAATGCAGTTTAAAATATAAAATTATACATTAATCGATAAAATACATAAGGTACAGATTTCTGATCTCAAAAATCGGAAAAAATTTACATATCGCTAAGTTCCACATGCAATAACTATTTATAATTGAACATATAGCCGCTATTTGATTTTTTAACGCATAATTCATAAGCAAGCAACGTCAATGCGGTTTGAATTATATATAAAAATTATATATTAATCGATAAAATACATATGGTTCTACTGCTGATCTCAAAAATCTGAAAAAAATTACATATCGCTAAGTTCCACATGCAATAACTATTTATAATTGAACATATAGCCGCTATTTGATTTTTTAACGCATAATTCATAAGCAAGCAACGTCAATGCGGTTTGAATTATACTATAAAATTATACATTAATCGATAAAATACATCAGGTACAACTGCTGATCTCAAAAATAGGAAAAAATTTACATATCGCTAAGTTCCACATGCAATAACTATTTATAATTGAACATATAGCCCGTATTTGATTTTTGGTAGCGATCTAGTAAAACAAGCCAACATCAATGCGGTTTGAATTATATATAAAATTATATATTAATCGATAAAATACATAAGGTAAACTGTAACTGTAAACTCATAAAAATCGGAAAAAATTTACATATCGCTAAGTTCCACATGCAATAACTATTTATAATTGAACATATAGCCGCTATTTGATTTTTTAACGCATAATTCATAAGCAAGCAACGTCAATGCGGTTTGAATTATATATATAAAATTATACATTAATCGATAAAATACATAAGGTACAACTGCTGATCTCAAAAATCGGAAAAAATTTACATATCGCTAAGTTCCACATGCAATAACTATTTATAATTGAACATATAGCCGCTATTTGATTTTTAACGCATAATTCATAAGCAAGCAACGTCAATGCGGTTTGAATTATATATAAAATTATATATTAATCGATAAAATACATAAGGTACAACTGCTGATCTCAAAAATCGGAAAAAATTTACATATCGCTAAGTTCCACATGCAATAACTATTTATAATTGAACATATAGCCGCTATTTGATTTTTTAACGCATAATTCATAAGCAAGCAACGTCAATGCGGTTTGAATTATATATATAAAATTATACATTAATCTATAAAATACATAAGGTACAACTGCTGATCTCAAAAATCGGAAAAAATTTACATATCGCTAAGTTCCACATGCAATAACTATTTATAATTGAACATATAGCCGCTATTTGATTTTTAACGCATAACTCATAAGCAAGCAACGTCAATGCGGTTTGAATTATATATAAAATTATATATTAATCGATAAAATACATAAGGTACAACTGCTGATCTCAAAAATCGGAAAAAATTTACATATCGCTAAGTTCCACATGCAATAACTATTTATAATTGAACATATAGCCGCTATTTGATTTTTAACGCATAATTCATAAGCAAGCAACGTCAATGCGGTTTGAATTATATATAAAATTATATATTAATCGATAAAATACATAAGGTACAACTGCTGATCTCAAAAATCGGAAAAAATTTACATATCGCTAAGTTCCACATGCAATAACTATTTATAATTGAACATATAGCCGCTATTTGATTTTTTAACACATAATTCATAAGCAAGCAACGTCAATGCGGTTTGAATTATATATAAAATTATACATTAATCGTTAAATACATAACGTAATATTGCTGATCCCAAAAATCGGAAAAAAATTTGCATGTATATCGCCAAAGAGGGTAATTCGAAATTAGTCGAATGATGACTAAATTATTTGTGTATCTTTAATACTGACCAATGTAGGGTTGGTGGACGGATAACGAAATGACCCTGCCGTCATTCCTGTTCTCAAAGCTTTATTTACCGATTCGCAGGAATTTTCTGCTAAAACATGGATATATTTAACTTAAGTATTAAACTATTTATGGCAACATATTATCCTGCCGCTACCTTGACCAAAGACGAATATGCTTGTTCAGTTGCTTAGTTGTCCTGTAGTGTAAACAATGTCACAACCTGCCGGTTGTTACGCAAATTTTGTTAATTAACATGCTGTCATATACAATTTAAATCTAAACATTGTTCTAGAGAAATTAAACAATGCAAGTAACATGATATATTTTCAGGTAATAAGCCTCGAGGGATGGACAGATATTATGTACTACGTCCAAGATGCACATTCGTTCTGGGACTGGGTTTATTTCATGTTGCTCATTATAGTAAGTTCGTTTAAAACGCCGAATCTACCAGAAACTTAAATCTGTTTTTAATCAATTTTAATCGCTTTAGGCTTTTCCTTCTAACATGTTTATAACCGTGTCGTTTGTGAAGGCACCAGTGGTTAGTATGCCTACCTTATATGCCTATCTTTTCGCGAACAGCGCTCGCTCTAGCGGACCGCACGAAACACCTGGCTACGTCGCTGCATATCCATGCGCCTTATATGTATTCCTCCTACACAAATATATCAATATAATATCGAAATCATACCTCCACGGCAACCGAAGTCCAGGGGGCATTGGGGTCCTCTTGAAGGGGGGGGGGGGGGTTGGGTGCCGTCCCAGCTTCGCTTCCGGGCGGTGGGGTGTCTGCCTTATCTCGAATGTGTATTCTACATATAGTTACCTTTGATTGCTATAAATTGCATTGACATTCCTTATAGCATAGTTTTGAAACTATGTCCTGCTGAAGATACGAGTGAAAAATTGTGCGTATCAACAATCGGTGGGCGAAACAAAATTTCCTATTTCTTAGTGCAGTGCTAATGGTTTTAATTGCTTCTATCGTTCTAGGGGTAGCTCTTTTATTTGCTTATTTTTTTAGTCTGGACTAATTCTTCCATCTGCTTTAATGTTTATTCAGGTATAAAATTTTTGATTGCTTCCGTTTTTAGTTCATGGGCAACTCTTTTAATTTCTCTTTATTATTCAGGTGTAAATATCATAATTGCTTCTATCGTTCTAAGGGTAGCTCTTTAGTTTGCTTATTTTTCACTTTGGGCTAATTTATCCATTTTCTTTCATATTTTATTCAGGTATAAATTTTTTGATTGCTTCCATTTATTAATTATTAATAAATGGAAGCAATCAAAAAATTTATACCTGAATAAAATATGAAAGAAAATGGATAAATTAGCCCTGACAGAAGTAACTCTTTTGATCGCTCTTTATTATTCAGCTATAAATTTCTTAATTGCTTCTATTTTTCTAGGAATAGCTCTTTTATTTGCTTATTTTTTAACTCTGGGCTAATTCTTTCATTTGTTTTCATTTTTATTCAGGTATAAAATTGTTAATTGCTTCCATTTTTTTTATTCAGGAGTAATTCTTTTAATCGCTGTTTATTATTCAGGGGTAAATTTCTTAATTGATTCTGTTGTTTTAGGGGTAGCTCTTTTATTTGCTTATTTTTTCACTGTGGACTAATTCTTGCATTTTCTTTCATTTTTTATTCAGTATAAAATTTTTTAATTGTTTCCATTTTTAATTCAGAAGTAACTCTTTTAATAGCTCTTTATAATTCAGGTGTAAATATCATAATTGCTTCTATTTTTTAATTCACAAGTAGCTCTTTTTAGTTAAGGTATTATGCTAATAGTTGATTTTATTTTTAATTTCACCAATAATTTTTGAATTGTTTCTAAAATTAGTAAATTCTAATTGAATATCTAAAAACGCATGGAGCAGTTGCTTGCGCAGGATTTACATGTGCGAGGTTAAGGGGTGGGCAGTGGTATTTGGAGCATTGACATTTTAGAAAGACAAACTGCCAGAATCGAGCCTACTCGAGTCAAATTAATTGGTGTTTCAATCAGATTTTTAATTGATTAACTTTAGTAATTTATTAATGTAAAAAAGACTGGGGAGTGGTTGCTCTCCCTTGAGAACGCCTGTGACACGCCGTAACGTCTAAACATTTTACATATAAGTGAATATAAAACACAGCACAAAGCGTTTGCGTTTGTTCTTCGCATACTGCGGTTAGCGTTCCGATACTAATATCTAGCTAAAGATTGTTTTTACATATAAGTTTCGTTTTCATTTCAGATTGGTGCATTTTTCATGATTAATCTATGCCTTGTCGTAATTGCGACTCAGTTTTCGGAGACCAAACGTCGAGAAACCGAGCGAATGTTGGCCGAACGAGCTCGTTTTCAATCATCGAGCACTATCGGTATGTGCCGTTGTGTTATTGGTGACTTTCTTTTCTGGCGGTCACTGATTTCGGGTTCAGCAAAATTTCATTTTTTTCCGGTAACACCCGTATCATATTTTTGGCCATGCTGTGTCATAAAAAAGCATCGCTAGGTTAATGTAATGTGTTTGGCAGACTATTTCTTCATTCACTTTAGGGTACCATTTGATATCGAAGGCCGTGTTCCACTGAACTCTACTTCAGCGAAATTGATGCTTCATTAAGGCGATTAGGATTATAGTGGTAAAACCACTATGCTAAATTAAATAAACTAAACGTATGGAACATATAAAAAACCTTTCAATATTCAATCTTGATCCGTGTATCCAGTCTTATCTATAATCATCCGCATCCGTTTCTAAACAACGCGTAAAGCCTCATAGATAAGCTGAAATCTGGTCAATTATTTGTTGTAACACAACATATTTTGTAAATACAAGAATTGAATACAACATATTTTGCGTTATGTGCCGTGATGTTAAGGTTGAAGCACAAATCTCTTTAAACAATGTAATTAAGCGCCGTGTAATCGACTACAAGTTCTAGTTGCCTAAGCTGGTCTTATTATGATCTTCAATGCTTGTAAAGTTAATAAATATTGTTCATGAAACACTGTATCTAAAGGCGTGTTCACACGCTCAAACTTTTTGCTCAAATTTTGAGCTCAAAATTTGAGCTAAAAATTTGAACAAATTTTGATCAAAATTTGGTAGTAATTTTTAAAGAAAAATGGCAATATTTCAAAATTTGCGATAAAAATTTGAGCTCAAACTTTTTCACCTAATACCTCTCGTCCATGATTGGTTACAGGAGTATTTTTGAAAAGTTTGAACAGTCTTCACACGTTCAAACTTACCAAAAAAGCAAAAAAGATGCTTTCAAATTTTGATCAAAATTTGATCAAAATTTGAGCTCAAATTTTGATCAAAAGCATGTGAACACGCCCTAAGTATGTGAGATATACAGACTGTTATAGCTTTTTTTGTTTACTCAATACTTAAAATAAGTGCGGCATGATGATAGATGTCCATGAATGTAGCAAAAATTTCACAAGGAAAATTGCCAAAAGCCATGGAAACTGACTGTGATTTGAAAACGGGCATCAGGGTTTGTAGGTCAGCGCACTATGATTCTGCTAAATTTTTGTTCGGGTTTTTAAGTCGCTCGTTGGAAGGAAATTGACACCTCAGCATGAGTTTAACCTAAACTGTCGGAAACAAATAAATATTTAATTCATCACAACAACATTACCTTTGGTAAATAAGACAATAGCTCTGAAGGATATTTCATTTGTTCAAAGGCCAGACAACAACAATGGAATAATTAATACCTAACACATTTGTTAAGCCGAAATGTTTTACTAGAATTTTTCTCATTTTTGAATTCTTTGACAATATTTTCGTTGTTGCCTGGCCCTTAATTTAGCCTGATTAGAGCTTATTCAATGCAGCAATATTTGTACGCAGATCTGAATAGCTGCGTTTCGCTCTGCGATGCGAAAAGAACATTGCGCAAATTTCAAAGCTTGCCGTTTGTTGCACAGAACAATGTTCAGTTCTTGTTCGTTCACTTCACTCATTATTCTTAACAAGTCGAGCAACAGCTTCAAATCACTCAGTGGCTATTTATTGTGCAACGATTCTATTCAATCTAAATCGATTATTTGAAATCGGCATTGCGACAAGTTTGTTTAATTTTAGAGATTTACATTAGTTAGCGGACGAATTTTTTAACCAAAATTTAGCATTCCGCTCGCTCAATTACACTATACTAGCAACGACATTATTTACAGGTGCGAAAATAGATTTTTCGGGCTATACAACTACCTGAGGTCCTGAATAAACCCATTTGGTTTCAGTGTGATTTGCGGTAGATTTACGGTACGCTAATGCGCAGCCACAGCCAAAACTGCCTTAAAATCGATGATGCTTTATTGCTGTGCTGAAGTTTAAATGGTAAACACTTTGCACCAAAAATTATTTCAGCGACAAGCGATCAAGCTGAAAACAACGACAGTGTCTACCGAGCGTTGGTCAAATATATCGGGCATTTGGCACGTCGTGGACGTCGACGGATGGGTGCTATTGTCAATCAGCTTCGCGAAATGTACGCTTCCCGACGCGCAGCCGCGACTGCAGCAGTGACCGCGAGCGCTAAAAAACTGTCGTTGGCGGCACCGAAATCGATATCTAAGCATGAAGACATTGCAGTAGAAGGAGGTGAAATTAAAAGTCAGCAGCAGAATAGCAGCGATGGTTTTTGTGTGGAGAAGAACACTTCGTTGAACAAACGTCACCGCTGTCGTCACAAAAGACGTCACTGCAGCAAACGAGGCAATCAAATACGAGAAATTGGCTGTACACATGTTCAACTTGAAACAGAATGCTCTCATCTAGCGACATTGAAAAAAGTATCAGCCTCTGATCGCAGTGACAACGAAGACATGTCACAAAAATTATATGAACACGAGCAGTGTTCTAGACAAAACTCGGATAGCTGCCAAAATTTCGATCGCGTATCGATTCGCCTTTCGCGGGCATCTCCTGAGCCACCTGTTGCTAGTCCCGAACCCTCATCAATGGCATCTTCAGTGCTGACTAGACCAGCCACACTTGCCTTGGATAAGGACATGAAAATTAGAGCCAAATCTCAATCGCCCAACTGCACTACCATAGAAGAACGTTCAATAAGCGCGAATAGCAGATTATTAGGTGATAACTGTGGTGATAATCAAAAGACCGGTTCTAGAGCCATGCAAAGTTTGTCACCTACATATAGCACCGGGACTCAAGAACTTTCAGATGGTCAGTTGCTGCCACGTACGCCAAGCGTGCATAAGCGAAAAGGCAGCTCCACTAGTCCATGTAACAGCTCACCAGTAAGCCGAAATAATTCAAGGTGGTGTAGTAGCAATACACGTGAAGTGTCAAGTGGACAAACTGTCGACAGTAACCGAAATGCTAACAACACCGGGATTGACACCGTCTCAGCGACAAGCGTAAAACAATTGCCAACAGCTGGTATCCTAAAATCTACATCGAAATACGAGCCGCAGAGAAAACAGCGTCAAAAAGTACACCGAACGCGTAGCTCGGCAGACGAGGACGCTGTCAGGAGTTCTGAAGCACCAACTCCGACCAATGCGACTCGTGAAGTTACAGCTGCCGTTCATAACAAAGCAAGGCTTGATTCGACCGTTGAAATACCGGTATGTTAGTCTTTAAAGCTATTCCAGTTTAGTGAATAATGTTTCAGAAGCCGGTGCACATATGCTAGCATTCTTACGTCTATACCGATTTATTACACGCGGAAAAATGTATTACATAATGCGTGAGTAAACTTAAGGTGATCCCGCGAACCATCCTATTCTGTCATTACCGATATCGAATCGCAGACTCTTGTTACGGAAAACATGCTTAATTTCATTCGGTTTTTCGTTAACCGAAAATTGGCAAAATCAAATTCAAGTGCCAGAAGTTAGACCTTGAGTTCGAACAGAATTTAGGCGATTTCTGTTTGCAGAAATTCTGTTCCCTAATATATTATCATTTAAATTTGGATTATACAGTGTTCGCGAACAAATTTAATGCAAAAGTGACGTCACAATCAAATTGACAAATTTTCGTTGTCAAACATTCGGGTGATTTTTCTTCTATTTTGGCGAACACAAAATGGTTAGATTTCAATCGCGAGCGCTGTGTTCGCGAACAGCTTTACGCCGAATTTCAATTGACTAAAAAGCGTTACGTAACAAATTTTATTCAAAAATACAAAATAGGGTAGTTGCCGGGGTCATTTTAAGTTTACTCGCGCATAATTGTGAAAATTATAGCGAATTGGCTTACAGCGTTTGCTACAAGTAATATTCAACACCAGCTACACTAACCTAAACTACTATACGATAATACTTACCAAAACTAAGAAGCATATCATATTCTCACGAAGAAATGTAGAACATGGATATGTCGTAAGGTTGTATAATCACGCAATGTGTGTGAATTTATCTGTTAACGAGCAATATGTGATTCTGATATGGATTAATTGGAAAGCGCAGAGCTTAGTTGTTTGGCCTAATAATATAGGTAGAGTCTGGGATCGGTGAAACAAGGCCATTTTTTCGGTTACTAATGTGGACCAGTTTTCTCAAGGTAGGACTAAAGTCGATGCTTCGACCTGTTCCCGTTAAAGCGGAGAGACTGAGGAGTGACACAATGTTTAGCAGTTGTGTGAACGCCATACGAGTTTGGTAATAGCAACTGGACACCAGTGTTTCCATCAGTTATATATACATCTCCAAACATCATGTCACAGTTGCTGTTGGAAAAATAGTTCGATGGTGTCACACACCCTTGCCGCTGTAAAACTGTGTCCACATTGTAGCAATTCCCAGGGCTTAAATTTCATTTCATGCAATGTCATTAGATTTTGCCACCGCGCCAAATAATTCCTTGCCCACACATGCATATAATGTCGCTATCAACCTGGAATTATATACTTGAGCATTGAGTTGAAATGATTGGGATTGACTGTAGATATTTTGAAAAGCGATGTATAAGACTGGCAAGTCAAAAATACATTACATCTTATGTGATTCCATAACGTTGGTACTTAATGCTCGTAGTTGTAGCCCAACCGTAATTATAAAGTTGTTTGAAAAAATTAAAGCGATACGGAAATGCAAAATCACCTCTCTGTGCCCAGCTCTACACTGATTCGTGGATGCGACAACGTTATACCGTATTAACAACGACAATTTGTATCATTACTAACGAATGAGTTGGAATGATGTAGTTCCTTGTAGATTTTTTGAAAAGCGATGTATAACATTTGCAAGTCAAGAATGCCTAACATCTTATGTGATTCCATAGCATTAATACTTAAGGCGCGTAGTTGTAATCCAGCCGTAAATATAAAACTATTTGAAAAAAGCAAACCGATACGAAAATGCAAAGTCACCTCTCTGTGCACAGGTCCACAGTTGTTCGTGGGCGCGACAACGCTGTATAACAATAACAATTTGTATCATCACTAAGGAATGACCACGAAATGCATATTATAATCCTGTTTAGACCTATAATTACGATATTATAGAACATATTATAATTGTGTATTTTAGACCAGTGAGAATGACAATGAGATTTGTTTCTATCGTGGGCCCGTACTTTGCAAGACATGGCGCCTTTTATTGCACGTTTGCAGTATGTGAGCGCGGATTGTTAGATTTAATAGCAATGTCTTAGTGACTCAGTCAAAAATGACGACGTTTGATGTTATCGTCTCGGTTTTGTCAATTTAATGTAAGCTCGATTTGAGCCTTCAGTGTGCATATAAGACCATTTGATTATTGTAGCGAGTGTGTGGTTCGGCAAAGCTGGAATGATCTCAAGCGTAGAACGCCGCTCTAGCAGACTTAATAAACAGTGTAATTGTTATTCATCGCAAAACATACAGCTGTCAATCGCCAGAAATTCGCGAGTATCAAATGTAGAAAAATAATTCAACATTGAAATGTATTCTTGTTTTGTCGGATTGTAGTGTGGTAATGACCTAAAGGTAGGGGTGGCACCTGCGCCTCAAAAGTTGATAAATTTTTCCGCGAATTGGCTGTTTTAAGATTCTTAATATTATCGTTAAGATGTTAAAATATGCGGCACGATCCAATGTTTCAATTGAATTAGGATCAAAGCTCCGAAACGGTAGCATTAAGAAATGTAACTCACACAAAGTGTCGTGGCCTCAATGACAGTTACGGTTGTTGCAAATCTGCTTAAACGCACCATGTTTGTTTGATGCAAAATATATGGTTTTATATTTCAAGTAATGGTAAAAATGTAGCTCGTTGTACGATTGATCTTATTGTTATCGTCTGTTAAAGGCATGTTGTAATATTTAGACATCAGTTGCTCCAAGTGCCGAAGCATCGGTCAATACGACTGAGATGGGTCAGTCGCTGCAATGTGAAGCGGACAGTACCCTTAAGTCGCCGACATTTTCAAATATTTCATCGACGTTCGAAACATTGGTTAGTCCAACCACTTTCATGGTTAGCAATAGAATGAACAAAATATAGATATTATAAAAACGTCCAATAGTTCGTAAGGGACCGGTGTTGCTACTTAATTTTTTTAGGTTAGTTCTTTCCTAACGTTCAGTGCCGAAAATTGAATACTAAAACCAGTGTTTAGCTGATCAGTTTTATGGATGTAGAAGAATTAAAAAGAAGCAATCTTCCAACTTAAACTGTTATAAACAATGATTTTTCTCCTAATATTATTCAGATTAAGCGAACAAAAGTTTAAATACTCAGCAGAAATGCTGTTACTCCCGCTATCGCAACACTAGCTTACTGCAAAACATACGAAAGGTGCTTCGTGCCAGTTTGATTATTAGGGTTGTTCAAGGCTGGGTCTTTTGCTCCAAACATCTAGAGTGGGAAATAAAGTTGGGCATATAATTAACTGTATGTAAGTGAAGACGTCCGCTATTTTTGTAATTGCTTTTCATCGATAATACTCAGAGGCGCCGAAAAAGGGAAGTTGGGGGTCCCCCACTTTTTACGTAGAGGGTCAACGTGTTATCTGACTCCCCACTTTTAGGGAACCACTATCATCGAATGTTGTCAACATAATTAAAATACCAGTAGCCCATCATAAGTCGATTTCGTTGTAGCAAACCGCCTGCAAGGTTAGGTTGTTGGGTATTTTCTCGCCATCAGTGCATGCATTGTCTGCGCCTGTCTATGTGTCTCCTGGGTATGTGTAATATACAAACAGAACTAGTATCACCGACCTGCATGATAGATATCCCACGCAACTGATATACTGTCCATTAAACCTATACTTCAGCATAAAGCTGCTGCGTTCAGCGTAGCATCTGCATTAGGACCACAAAATGCAATGCCATTGAAATCTCCTTGTCGCCGCTTTCGTACCTGGTCGGCAACACAAGAATTTGCCGGTTCTAAATGAAAATATTAAAATGGGATCCAAACTCTGTTGCTAATTGATCTTTACATATATGTGCGCACCTATCTATTTTGAAATCTCTCCAGTTTTCTGGAATGTGCTGCAACACGTAACCAGAAAACCGTTTATTTTAATTCAATATCTGGTAGGTGCTCCGAAATCGCCAGAATTAGGAACTAACAAAGAGAGTGGTGTGTAGTGCGGCAGTTGTATAAGGATGTACATTGCATCTTACGTAGTCATCATTGTCAATTACCGAGTAGGGTTTTGACACCCCACTATTCAAGCGCTTGCGGCAAAACTGATAACACTTAATGCTATCGTGGAAAATGAAAATATTCATGGAGAAGCAATGCTTATCAGTTATCTGCTTCGTTTTTAGAACAGCTCGTCCGGTTCCGGCAACGAAACCGACGACGAAGGAGCATCAAGTGGAGACTTGAGTTCCTGCGATGAGTTTTGCGACTGCAATGACCAGTGTCAAAAGTCAAGCTGCAATCGAAGTCCATATAAAACGGTATTTTTTACTGCATTTGTGTAGACATCGGAGAATTGTGTGTGACATTAAGATAAATATTGCTGATTCTTAAAAGGTTCTCACACTTGAAAACCTAGTTTTACTCATGTTTAACCACGCTTTCTTTGTCATTATTTAAAATTTAGAGTTTATGGTTAAATATCACAAAAGCTTTTCTTACACCACTGTACCGCAGCAACAATGCATGTCGTTAACATAATGACTTGCAGTAACTGCTTAAGACTGCTTAAAAATGAGGCGTTTACGTTATAAAATAGCCTTTACAATAACCTATACTGGTTTTGTTGAGCATACTATTCGCCAAAAATCACTGTGCCATAGATACCTACACTATATACTATTGTTGCCTTGTCATCCTATATTTAATCATGTTACGGAATAGGCGAGAAAATAGTTAAATGAAATTTGAAAACATTTAAATCAGTGGATGTCTTGCTGTACGCTGCCGTTGATAGCATAGCATAGGAATGCACGGATGAAACTTGCACTCTATACGCACGTTGCATCTCAAAAACCACATAGTACTTGTCCTTAAGACATTTATTATCGAAAATACGAACTTGACTGTGTGCAGACATAATACCACAGAGATAACCGGCCGTGGCTAAATATTTAAGCATGTATACTACCTACACTATATACTATTGTTGCCTTGTCATCCTATATTTAATCATGTTACGGAATAGGCGAGAAAATAGTTAAATGAAATTTGAAAACATTTAAATCAGTGGATGTCTTGCTGTACGCTGCCGTTGATAGCATAGCATAGGAATGCACGGATGAAACTTGCACTCTATACGCACGTTGCATCTCAAAAACCACATAGTACTTGTCCTTAAGACATTTATTATCGAAAATACGAACTTGACTGTGTGCAGACATAATACCACAGAGATAACCGGCCGTGGCTAAATATTTAAGCATGTTACGGAATAGGCGAGAAAATAGTTAAATGAAATTTGAAAACATTTAAACGAGTAGATGTCTTCTTGCACACCGTATTCTTGATACATTTGTAGTGGACGGACAAAACTTGCACTGTAAATGCACTTTACAACTCAGAATGCATAAGCTTTCTTTGAAGTGGCCATACATTATTATCGTTAGTAAGAATTTGACTATGTGCAAGCATGACACCAGAGAAAAAACGTTGGAGATGGCTGAAACAGCATATAAAATTATATACAGAATAGTGATGGCATCGTGTATTCCACATTGTATGGCAGTGCAGTGTCTGAACAAAGCATCCACATTGTAGGAGTTTTACAGTGTAAGCACCGCATAATATCTATGTTTTCTTAGGCACGTTTTATGTATTGCTCCATTTACAATTGCTGGACTCTATCAGACATTAATAAGGTAAAAACCAGTTTAATGCCTTCCATAGGTTATCTTTTAATTTGAAATATGGTATGACAATTTTTAATTTTTTTTGAGAATATTGGCAAAATTAATCACTAAATAATGAATCGGGGATTTAGAATTTATAAAAATGTTGTACTTATAGCTTATGTGTGCTATTTACATGTTTAAATACAAACAGTTGCATTTTATAATTAAACTTGTAAAATTTATAATTCCTTGTCTTTAATCAAATTCGTATAGAAACGACTAAGGCAATTATAATATTAGTCCAAAACCAGTGACGCAACTTTAGCTGAATGTGGCCGGTTTGCACCGCATTTTGGTCGGGCCGGACCGGTCCAGGCCGCTCCTGTTGAGATTAAATCTAAGTTGGTAGTGATTTTCCAAATAGCAGGATTAAAGGATGGACCGTATTTGGTGAACTGTGGCTATTATAATTGATCCCATAATAAGGCGACTCCTTCACTGGTGTAAAACTCTAATTCCGTGATTTTGCGCCGATTATAATTTATATTTTTGTCTAACGTTGGCAGCTGAAGATTACTGACAGTAGCAAATCAAATATAACTGCAGTGTTATCATTATACGTGCTCTTATTGCAGGTAGCCAGTGTTTATAATGTCTTATGTTGCATTTTGTATGGGTTGCACTTTTATGATGTTATATGTGACCGAATGAATACTGTTAATCGACTGTTTAAATTTTCAGTAGCCTAGCTAAACTATGCGTTTGTCAGCGACTGTCGAGCCAGACTGTGCTTTTGTCATGAGCCGTTCATCTGTACCCCTATAACTTAAGCAAGAGACTATTTGGTCCGCGAACATTGCGTTTCACTATACCTATATAAATAATACCTCAAAGCGGCATACTGCTTGAAACGTTAATTGTATATATTAAAAACAAATATATAGCTTAAAATGAGCGTGAAAATGCTATAGAACAATATGCTATTGCACTCCGCACAACATTAAATATAGTTTGTTAACTGACGGTTCAGGCTTCGTTTTTTGCGCAGAGCCTAGCTAAACGCCCTGTTTGTTACAGTAAAACTAGCTAGACAATGAAAATGTACCAAAGTAGTCCAGCTAAGGTATGGTTCACCCGAACTAGGTGAGTTGGGCGCGTGACACAATTTGGCCCTGGCGCACGCATCTTATCGTAAATGATGCTTATAGTCACTTGGTTAGGTAATTTCTGGCTCGGTACTATAGTAGGCGCTTTCGGGTACACATAGTCGCTCTCGGGCATTAACAATCTGATTCGGGTGCTCATCTATCTCAGTCTTGCACTCGTCAGTCTTACTCGGGGACCGCTTTTTCCAAGTCATCTATGAGTCTCAGTCGGGCCGCTTTGCTTTTACTCGACAAAGTCAATTACTCATAAATTGCGCAATTTTCAAGGTTATTTCAATGATAGAAACGGCTATGTCCTCATGCGGCTCTATACCAAAAAGAATACACAGTAAGCCGCTGCTCCAATAAAATTTGGAAACGCAAACACTTCAAGATACCTCGCGCCCGTCTAGGACACTTCGGTGCCCTAGTGCAACTCTCCGGTGACGAAGTAAGTGTCGTGATTGCCCTGTTGAGACTCTTTAGCGTCCCAGTCTGAATAAAATAATTGAGTGCCAAGGCATGCCAATGTTACTGTGCCCGAGTGAGATGCTTCGGTGCCCTGAAGAAACGCTTCGCTGCTAGATTGGAATAGAACCTAGGCAATGCATATATAGCTTTAGACACAATGCCCCTATTTTGATATTTGGCGATTAGGCATTCAATTATTGGCTGGCTATTCATACAGTCTTGATCAGAACTAAGTGCAAAATAATCCATTGAAATTTTGATTTTTGATTGACCTAAATTTCGACCCATCTTAAATTCGATGGATTTCCGTTTTGGCTAAATTAAATAAATTTCTTATTTATAGAATATGACAAATTTCAATTAAACAAAATTAAAATCGATCTAGCTTTCTATTCATTGCAGTTATTTAACGAAATTTCGATTGGTTATGGGTTCGATATGTTTCTATTTCAATTTTTGGCCAGGGCTGTATTTCTGTATTAACGTCAGTTATATACAACAGGGTTCACCGATTGCCCTCTCACTGTTAATACGATCATGGCAGCAAGCAGTTGTTCAACGCATTTATGTTTGGTAGTGGGACGTGTTAGCGCAGTAAAATGTCGAAAGCATGTAAAATTGCAAGGATCACTTATTAATTCAAACCTTCTTTTCAAGTGCCATTTAAACTGTTTTCGTTTAGTAGCTTCTATGAATGAATTTTCACTGATTAGGCAACATAAAATCGGGGCACAGTTCCTGGATTCAGCTCAACATTGTTGAACATTGCACGATACACAAATGAATTCGGACATTGAAATGTTAGATAATTATTTTTACTGTAGCATCTTATAAAAATAGCCATACTGAAGTTTTCAACAGCAATACTTATCAAATACTGTCCACCACACACATATAATGTTGCGAGTACATCCACTGCATGTGTGCTGCTTCAAGTTCAGGTGAAAATTCGAGACGCTGATTTGATCGACAAACCTGAACGCCAAGCGAGTCGAATCAAACGCTGTCAAACTCAAGTGAAAGAACTGGTCGAGTGTGATCACTTTACACGGGGCATTCTTATCGCTATCCTGGTCAATACGTTGAGTATGGGCGTTGAATATCATAAACAAGTAAGTAATGTGATGGTGGTGTAGCATTTGTTGAGTCAATTCTCAATGTTTATCGCTCCGTATGGTCTTACATCAGCTGTTTACATTCGGGTCAAAGCTAAAATTAACCATTTTCTTGAAAAGGCCGGAATCTCATTTCGATTTGGAACATATCGCAGGTGTTTCGACGCAATAACTTAATTATACACATTTGTTACGATCTAATTGCAGTTTAATGTTTTATGCGCAGAAAAACTTATTTTCAGTTTAGTGGACACATCCATAAAATTTAGAGACACATTAAGGTGTTCGGTTCATGACTCTTTTGCAAAGAAATCAGCTTAAACAAAGCGACCTGTTTATTTCCAGGCATTTTCTACGTTCTTTACGCACGTTATCCACGTATGAAGCGAAAATACCTTGACGATTTTTCTCCTTCAGGGAGTTTAATTCTAATACACTCGATTATGGTCTGTATTTATTTTTTCTCTTTTAGCCGGATCTATTGACAGATATACTCGAATATAGCAATCTGTTCTTCACTGCATTGTTTGCGTTTGAAATGATGCTCAAAATTTGCGCGTATGGTCCTTGCGGGTATTTAAGCGACGGATTTAACCTGTTCGACGGAGGAATCGTAGTGCTCAGGTAAGCTTTTCACAAATTAGGAATCAGTGGGTGGCATGCTCGTGCGGGTTCTCTTAGTACAGTTCCAGGGTACCATAGGCGCATTGGTGTTGTGCTCAATACTTCTGTGGAGGATTAACTTTCAGGTCCATGAAATATATCACCCACTTTAAAACTGAACTATGAGGGTAAAAATTTCACATAAATTGTGTGGGTGCTACATAGAACAAACAAATTAGAAATTTTGTGGATTCTGCTAAATTAGATGCACCCAGATATTTCTTGGGTACTGGTCGTAATAGACAGTAATTATCCAGTAAATTTGCACGTGAAATTAAAACCCTGTAGTTATAATTTTTGCGGGATAAACTTTGTCCTCCTTCAGTTTTATGATGGACCATATAAAACCTTTCATGGAAATTTGCCGCTACAGACCGGCTTACGTTCGGTGTAACCTCACAAGCCTCTGTGTCATCGCAGCGCAGTGGTTGGTAGCAGACTGAAGAACCGTTTTGGAAGCTTAGGTACAGCACGACAGACACCTGTGTAGAGGTTCTGGAGTTACCTCCTGGAGAGCTAGTCATATCCGGGCCCTGCGAGAATCTGTATTCGCGCAGCTTGACTTCATACCTTCTATGTTACCTTAGCGTTGTCACTGTGGATTGAACAAGCTCATAATTTATTCAGATTTGTACTTGACGTTTGTCTATACAGATTTTCCGCAGCTGTACCTTTTAAAATTTACCATTATAAATCAGGTAGTGTATTACAGCATGTAATTTGATCATACAACAAATATGTATTTTATATAGTTTCCCTGTGACTCCTACCACTTTTCCCGACGTCTCTGCAAAATAGACTAAAATTCAGGTGCAAAACAGGTTTGCGACAGTTCTATAACTTTAAACAATGTTAGGTATCGCGATTTTTCCATCGGAAAATGTTCAGTTATGCTAACTATATAAGCCACTATGTTAGTGAAGTCGGATTGACGTTGATGTGATTACGTCAGCGTCAATTTGTCTTCGCGCTCCTATCAAAAATGAGGAAATGCGGCAGAAAATGCAGTTTTATCATACAAGATTTGGTGTTGCAGTGTGAGTAAGTCCGTTACCAGTTAGCGCTTCTTGTTAAGTCTATTGTATTTGCCTGGGTTTCAGCATAGTTGAAATTGTGCAAGGTGGCGAGGGCGGATTGTCGGTGCTGCGTACGTTTCGCTTGCTAAGAATTCTCAAACTAGTACGATTTATGCCTGCACTTCGCTATCAGCTAATGGTAATGCTGCGAACAATGGACAACGTCACCGTATTTTTTGGCCTTTTACTGCTGTTTATATTCATTTTTAGGTAAGAACCTACACTTTATATTTCGTCCAAATCTTTGTTTGTAGAGTTTGTTTCATAAAACATTTTTGTTGGCAAATTTACATGACGCTACATTTGACGGATTATAAAGTTAGTCGCACACATTGAGATCCAAAAGTTTAAGTTACATGATTTATTTATTGTTACGAACTGATTGTCATAGCTCATTTTTTTATTTTTCTTTTCCGCACTGAATATATTCATTTGTTTGGATGATCAAACGAATTTAACATATAAAACAGAACGATGAGGTCATCGCCGAACAGACGAAAATACTGGCGTTGTACAATAAACTCTTAACAGAACTTAAATGAACATGTGCAAATAGGAAATATCAAAACAAAATGACAAACGCATGCACATCTCCATCAAAGCAGTTATCCAAAACAATGGTTAATGTCAACACGTAATTCCTGCATGCACGAAACGTTGGCCTCATTTTAGCGTTTTGAAACCTTTTAATAAATTGCACCTAGTGTGTTGAAAATAGGGTTTTGAACATATATACCGTATAAGAATCGGGATAAGAATGTGTAAAAAGATATGCTGTTATGAAAGTTGTTTTGGACTTTAGATTGTCTTAAGTAAGTCATACTCATCAGATCTAGGTTACAAGTGCACAGCCGGAGGTATTAGCCGCCAGCCGAAAATAATACTGAAAACACGGAACTGATTTTATTACCAATCGACATTCCTGCCAAATTTAGTACATTTTTCATTCCGTCTCGTTAGCCGCAAAAACTCTTTTCTAAAATTTCCACCGCGTCAAATGTCCAAAACTGGCTTGATATATCTTTAGTTTTAAGAAGTTGTAATTTATAAAGCAGTCGTCTTGTCGAGCATTTTGACTCAACCTATGCCAATTTGGTTTCGACTAAACCGATGAAGCCCTGAATGGCATCCATAAAGCAAAAATAGGCAACTCCAAGGAGCTAAAAGTTCTATCACATAGCGAATTTAGTAAAAAAATAGAGATTTTGAAGCAAGCAGCAGATGACGTCGCGGATATGCCAATTTGGTTTCGACTAAACCGATGAAGCTCTGAATGGCATCCATAAAGCAAAAATAGGCAACTCCAAGGAGCTAAAAGTTCTATCACATAGCGAATTTAGTAAAAAAATAGAGATTTTGAAGCAAGCAGCAGATGACGTCGCGGATATGCCAATTTGGTTTCGACTAAACCGATGAAGCCCTGAATGGCATCCATAAAGCAAAAATAGGCAACTCCAAGGAGCTAAAAGTTCTATCACATAGCGAATTTAGTAAAAAAATAGAGATTTTGAAACAAGCAGCAGATGACATCGCGGATATGCCAATTTGGTTTCGACTAAACCGATGAAGCCCTGAATGGCATCCATAAAGCAAAAATAGGCAACTTCAAGGAGCTAAAAGTTCTATCACATAGCGAATTTAGTAAAAAAATAGAGATTTTGAAGCAAGCAGCAGATGACGTCGCGGATATGCCAATTTGGTTTCGACTAAACCGATGAAGCCCTGAATGGCATCCATAAAGCAAAAATAGGCAACTCCAAGGAGCTAAAAGTTCTATCACATAGCGAATTTAGTAAAAAAATAGAGATTTTGAAGCAAGCAGCAGATGACGTCGCGGATATGCCAATTTGGTTTCGACTAAACCGATGAAGCCCTGAATGGCATCCATAAAGCAAAAATAGGCAACTCCAAGGAGCTAAAAGTTCTATCACATAGCGAATTTAGTAAAAAAATAAAGATTTTGAAGCAAGCAGCAGATGACGTCGCGGATATGCCAATTTGGTTTCGACTAAACCGATGAAGCCCTGAATGGCATCCATAAAGCAAAAATAGGCAACTCTAAGGAGCTGAAAGATTGGCAACTCCGGTGCAAGCTTATTTTGCCTACTACTTGATTAGAATTCACTTAGCAAAAGACATGCTACAATCGCTACATGGACTAATCCAATGTATAAAACGCACTTATTTTAGCATATATCAAAGCAATATCCTCAGTTTTTTTCAGAAACAACCACTATTTTAATTTGTATTTATTTTAATTAATTTGTATTTGAAAACTGTTCGTGCAAATAACCTTTTTCTATGTATGCACTGGATGACATGTAGTAGGGTTGTCAGGGGTAGCAACTTCCCGAAACTCTGAAATCGATGCCTAGTGTGAAACTGAGGGAAAATGAAGCAATAATGTATGTTGTTGGAAAATATTTTCTAAAGTTTGTTGACTAAAAATATAGTCTCAAAAGCAATCAATACAAAACATATGAATAGTTTGTTTCTCTGTTGTCATTTTCTGTTATCGGAATAAGGTAAAACACAGAAATTTGAACCCGATGTGACTTCAGGTAATTTCATATTCTACAAAAAGGTTTTGAAAATACGGTAGGTTTTACAAAAACCACCAGTTATTTATATTTCTGAATGCCATAACAAGTATTGATAAAAATTAATACAATCTATGTTACCGAATTGTGCTCGCAGGCTGGGAAATTGAACGTGCAATTTTATAAGCGCTTTTCCTGGGATAGCCGTTATTACGCTGTATTGTGGTTACATTAAACACGATATACTATTTTTAACAAGATCACTGCAGACGAATTAATTCTTGGCGACAATTTAGAGTTGCATACCCAATAGTTAAAATTTTCCATTTAGCATTTTAAATACGTTTCTTTACGATAAAATAGTTTCTCATTCTAAGTAGTTAATAGTCACTTAATGAGAACTGCTATAAAATATTGCCGTGTAATGGTCAATGTTTAACGAAAAAGTTAACATGCCGTAAACAGGAATTACAATAAAGGCTAAACTTAAATAATTTAATTTTATTTAAAATGTCCACACGTATTGAGTGGATTTTTTAATTGATTGATAAAATTGTCTGTATGCGACCGGTTCATCGTTTCGAAAATATAGTGTAGCCGTAGTTCTCTGGCTGCCAAAGAATATATATAAGGGTTTGATATTATTTATTGTAAAACAGGCTTTGTTAGCTGTGGACTTATATTTTTTTGGCATCTCTTTAAACATTTTCGTAACATTTTTCAGCATACTAGGCATGAACCTTTTCGGCTGTAAGTTTTGCAAAGTCGACTCAGACACAGGCGAAAGACGGTGTGATCGTAAAAATTTCGACAGTTTGCTTTGGGCGTTGATCACAGTTTTTCAGGTTAAAGCCATTGTCATGCCGATGTTTCGAGTGTATGCATGTTTGTGCAACATTCGCTTTGATTGATCTTATGCTTTCCGTATTGTACGGTCATGATATTTTGCTTGCTGTATGGTTTGTGCATGCTTACGTTTGTTATATACTTTATCATAATTCGGCGTAGACAGATGTGCTGCTGTAACAAAAATCCGTTACAAGGCTCACCGATAAACGTAAAACTGAAAGGTGTTTTCTTACACTAGTACCATTAAACTAAATATTAAACTAAACCGAAATGTTTTAGCTGTTTTAATCCATCTCAAAACCGTCTCATGAAGCTGGGTCTGATGGTACCAAAAATTGTCGCCAAATACTAATCAAAAGTGCGTAATGGAAAAATCATCTCATTGCCCATACAGTTGTGTGATATTGATATATTGAACTCTTTGAGAAAGGACTTTTGGAACTAAAGGTCATACGGATATTACTGCGTCAGTTCAAGCGAAATATGTAACACTTGTGAACCATGCGTTTAAAATATTTAGCCAAAATTGTGTCGCAATAAGATACTAAAAGTCAAAGGACAAACCATTTAACTGTTTTATAAAACCGTCTTTCTAAATTTATTGAATTTACTCTTGGAACAAACAATATATTGCTTGGAAAACATACGTAGGCCTACAAAATAGTAACCAAAGCGAAAAATCAAACACTCAAAAATATGTTCGCAGAACAAATAATACAGATTAATGTTTCAAGACAGCCAATTTTTAAAGCAATTTATTCCTGCATGGTGTCCTTTATATTACACTTACGATTTTATGACTTTTTACTGTAATTTTGTTATATGATTAAAGAATCAATAATATATTCGTGTGTAGGCAAACTTGTACTTATAATATTGTAATGGTCGTCTAGTTTAGATTTTTGAGTAAACCTTATTGTTTTCTTCCTATATCCAAAAACAGCATACCTGGCAACCATTCCTGGTCGCAGGGAATCTCGTTTTCAACTAACATTTTCCAGTCACATTATATTCACCTTGTTTCAGTCTACGCACTACACAGTCAGCTGTGTTGCGCAACCCGCTGTGTATATATCAAGATACCGTAGAACCCATCCGCCGAAGACCGCTTATTAACCGTTTTGCCAAAACTCGTTTCCATCTAACATTTTCAGTCATATTGTATTCACCTTGTTTCAGTCTACGCACTACACAGTCAGCTGCGTTGCACTACCCGATGTGTATATATCGAGATACCGTAGAACCCATCCGCCGGTGCCCGCTTATCAACCGTTTTGCCAAAACTCGTTTTCATCTAACATTTTCCAGACATATTGTATTCACTTTGTTTCAGTCTACGCACTACACAGTAAGCTGCGTTGCACTACCCGCTGTGTATATATATCAAGATACCGTAGAACCCATCCGCCGAAGACCGCTTATTAACCGTTTTGCCAAAACTCGTTTCCATCTAACATTTTCAGTCATATTGTATTCACCTTGTTTCAGTCTACGCACTACACAGTCAGCTGCGTTGCACTACCCGATGTGTATATATCGAGATACCGTAGAACCCATCCGCCGGTGCCCGCTTATCAACCGTTTTGCCAAAACTCGTTTTCATCTAACATTTTCCAGACATATTGTATTCACTTTGTTTCAGTCTACGCACTACACAGTAAGCTGCGTTGCACTACCCGCTGTGTATATATATCGAGATACCGTATAACCCATCCGCCGAAGCCCGCTTATCAACCGGAAATAGCGCGCGGCAAACGTGTGAGATTCGTACTGCCACATTAATGCAAAACAAAAAAATGATAACGACACGGTAGCTCCGGGTAATATATGATTTATGCACAAACACGTATAAACGTCACTGTTAGAGGTGAGGTAGTACCGGGCGAACTTCTATCCAATATGTTTTATGAGCTGGTTGGGAATAGGATAGATTAAGTATTTGATATACCGCAATAGAAACAGCAGTGTAAATTGCTTTGCGGCTTTTTACTTAAGTGTGTAGTGGATGGATTAATGAAGTATACCGCATATATATTAATGAAAGAATGGCATTTGAAGGCTTAAAATGAGTAATAAAAGTTTACGCAGAATCAGCAAAGAAAAATTTGGCATTTGACGAAAACGTTTGATGAAAACTTTATTTTTTAATTTTGGAGTACTTTTAGAAACCAGCCTGAAAACGAAAACGCTTCAAGCGGTCAGCAGCTAAGACTTATTGTCTCTACGGACAAGACTTAAAAGAACTAAAGGTTGCGCGAATAGTTTGGCCTGTTAACAAAATTTCTTAGCCAATTTAATATCGGAAAAGGCAATAACAATCCCGACGCAATAACAATTTGAGATTCACTCGTTTGCTGAGACGCTAAACTGCGTGGTCAGTTATTAAGAGGTTTGTGTTCAATATAGAATTTGTCGACATCAAAATGAGACGCCTCAATTTTGTATCTGATGATCATTGAACTGTGCCTAAAAATAATGAAAGCTCAATCAAAACAAATTTCTCATGGTCCAGTAACCTTTATTTACTCGCTGGGTCAGCTATTGTGCTTATCGAAGAACACTGTCATCTTGAAAGAACAAAATCACAGATTTTTTTCAAGTCATATGTGTCTCAAGCAGCCGTAAACACCTAGAAACCAGAAGAGTGTTCGCCATGAATGTTCTGACTATAGATGGTAAATAATTCTAAAATATAACATCAGAATTGTGTGCTACGATAAAACGTTGCTAATGTTTATGATTCGAATTTGCAACACTGTTTTATACTTTTTGTCCATGTTTCTAAATATGGTGACAGCATTTTTACCGAGTTGCCCATAAGGCAACGCTGAGCTTATTTGGTAAAAAAACACTATTAGACGCTGACATGTATGTTATTAGCGTGTCATTGAACTAGTTCAAAAATTTATTATTACCATTGTTTCTAAATATTCGACTACTAAACAGTACATTAAAAACTCTTAATTTATCATGTTCACTTTGGTTTATTAGAGAGTCATTGAAGTAGTTCAAAAATTTATTATTACCATTGTTTCTAAGTATTCGACTACTAAACAGTACATTAAAAACTCTTAATTTATCATGTTCACTTTGGTTTATTAGAGAGTCATTGAAGTAGTTCAAAAATTTATTATTACCATTGTTTCTAAATATTCGACTACTAAACATTGCATTAAAAACTCTTAGTTTATCATGTTCACTTTGGTTTATTAGAGAGTCATTGAAGTAGTTCAAAAATTTATTATTACCATTGTTTCTAAATATTCGACTACTAAACAGTACATTAAAAACTCTTAATTTATCATGTTCACTTTGGTTTATTAGAGAGTCATTGAAGTAGTTCAAAAATTTATTATTACCATTGTTTCTAAATATTCGACTACTAAACAGTACATTAAAAACTCTTAATTTATCATGTTCACTTTGGTTTATTAGAGAGTCATTGAAGTAGTTCAAAAATTTATTATTACCATTGTTTCTAAATATTCGACTACTAAACAGTACATTAAAAACTCTTAATTTATCATGTTCACTTTGGTTTATTAGAGAGTCATTGAAGTAGTTCAAAAATTTATTATTACCATTGTTTCTAAATATTCGACTACTAAACAGTACATTAAAAACTCTTAATTTATCATGTTCACTTTGGTTTATTAGAGAGTCATTGAAGTAGTTCAAAAATTTATTATTACCATTGTTTCTAAATATTCGACTACTAAACATTGCATTAAAAACTCTTAGTTTATCATGTTCACTTTGGTTTATTAGAGAGTCATTGAAGTAGTTCAAAAATTTATTATTACCATTGTTTCTAAATATTCGACTACTAAACATTGCATTAAAAACTCTTAGTTTATCATGTTCAAATATGGTTTCATATCTCTATTGGCACTTACATAGGATAAAAGCCAAATTAAGATGAAATCTATAGTTCACATAAACCATTTGTTGCTTCTATAATATCTTGGACTGTTACATTTGCGGTAAAAGTTTTGGGCTTTTTCAATATGAGGTTCATCGATTTATAAAACATCATGATCTAACATGTTTTTTGAGATTTATTGGATTATTAATAGGTGAACAGAGCAGCATTGCCGACAATCATCATACTGCGATCTCGGTCGCTTACCAAGTCACAGAATTAGTTTGCATAGTGATAAATATCTCGGGCAATCTGGGTCACTTACTAAGTCGCAGAATTAGTTTGCACAGTGATAAATATCTCGTGCAATCTGGGTCACTTACCAAGTCGCAGAATTAATTTGCGCAGTGATGAATATCTCGATTTTAGTGATTAGCGAAAACATAATTCAGCCCAAGATTGTACCGGAGTTGCGCTTAACAGCACTAAACAGCAGGCCGATTACTCAAATACAACTTGAGTTGAACGAATAAGATGCTTAAAAATAAGATATGTTTTTGGGCTTAATAATTTTGTTTTGAATGCTTACTTCACATTCGAATGCTTGCTATATTTCATAAGTATTACTTAATCAAGCCATCCTCTGATCATATATGCAACAACTAATTTTACGTGTATTTCAACTTGAAATTGGATATTTAACTCGTTTCTTGGCTGATACACTTGGGTCCTCGTGGGATACCTATGCCACTGATATAGTGTTAGACTACATACGCAGTTAAATATTTATCTAAACCAATCCACGCACTACGAAATTATACACGCGTCAATAAAATTTTAGATCATTTATATTTTGAGATATTCTCATGGCTGCTATTCAACGTAAAAACATTATATTATTATTAAAAATATTATTATTATTAAAAATAATATTATTATTAAAAATAATATTCAACTGTATCATATTATATGTCTTTCACTAAGTGATACACTTTCAAAATTTTCTGCCACTATTGCGCTGCTAACTAGAAAAATTATAGAAAACAGTTATACACTGTTTGTTCCTCATTTTGGCTCCTGAGTTTTTAAACTTTTGTATTCAAAGTGAATGTGATTACAAGAGCGCTGTTAGTATTTGCGCATCTTATTTAGGGCATAAGCATCGTAAACATTTTATATCAGTCCGTTCAATACAATTTTGCAAGTGATTGACATAAAATCCAGCAGAATTTGAGCCTAAAATAAAGGATTAAGCCAATGCCTGCTTGGGAATAAGCGGCGATACACCGTGTAACTAGTATATCGTTACTTTAACCACCTGAGAACAAGAAGCCAACAACATTTTCCACTCTATATTGTTCCTAAACTGTGATAAAGTACCAGTATGATGAAGATCTTTGAAAAGCATTAGCTAAGGAATTGTTAGGTTTCCTAATCTATATCTAAATGCATAAAAATTGATTTATAATTTCGAATTATTTGGACAGGTCTTTATCAGCATATATTAAAGACTTTTGGGTGACTAGTATCCTCAAGTGCGTATCTCCGTTTCTTAAATTACAATTTGTAATTTTTAAGTGTGACTAAATTCGCTCTATGATGTTCAACTGTAAAATACGAAAGATTCAAGTCATCTAAATTTCACAACAGTTTTCAGTTTGTTAGCTTATTCAGCTCTCGAGATGGCGGCCAGTGTTGTTCTTTACATGCACGGTGTTTGTTAATTATTATTAGTTTTAATTGGTTATTATTAAACAAGTGTCACCGAACAAGGAATTGACGATTCTAATTTCACTTGTCGAAGTATCGCCTAAGCGCGTAAAGTTATATCATGACATAGGAACAGTTTAATGCAACTTAGTCTTAGGCTTCGTAAAAAGCCCATATCTTAACGCAGACTAAAGGCTAATGTTTAGGCTTAGTGATGACAGCACATCTTGAATATCGCTTACGTCCATAGGCTGGCCTTTGTCCATTTCGCCTATAATGAAATAATATAACATTTTATTAACTCTGCAGCATACTCGGAGTCATTTTATTTGCCAACAAATTTTGTATTCACAATGACGGCTCACGGTGTACTTGCAACGAAGTCTCCAACGCTACGCTTCGTAGGAACTTGTGTGAATGTGCTCGTGAAAACTTTGATACACTGCCAAAAGCGTACTTTACAGTATTTCAGGTACAGTGAGTTGATGGAATGCATTTTTTTCTTCCTTTTGATAAGATTTTGCTTGTTCATCTTTTTCCTACTCGTTAACGGTAGATTACGACTTCAAGTTTAATATTAGTGGAATTAAAAACTCGTTTCTGCTTCAAACAGTTAGGTAATTTGGCTACTCCATCCACAGCTGGATTCTTTGTCCTAGTTTTTGCACCCATTGACACATTGCGCTATCCTTACACATCCGTGATGCGAACTATCCGTCTGTAACATGTTGTACTCGACAATTTCATAGTCCACTAAAACTTGTGTATTCCCATAGTCTTCAAGTTGAATTTGCTAGCATTAATGTAGAACGTTAACTGCGCCAGTACAGTCGATATTGACGCACCGCAATTATAGTCAAATTGTGTGGCATGGGAGTTACGACGAATATATGTTGTGATCTCAGGATATCAGACTTCACAAATGCGGAAAGGATTGAAGCCGTCTTTGATCAGCAATGCGAAATAAAATTGCAAGATGTTCCCTCAAAAATGGATACTATTCTCTTTGTTGGGATAATATGACGTTGTTTTAAATAGACATTATATGCAATCAAGTATTTTTTCCAGTTGAAAAATAGTTGACAAGAAAGACACCATTTACCAATCCCATACGATTCAGATTTGTTTGGCTAAAAAGTGCGTCTGAATTGTGCTACTGGCAACATAGCAAGTTTAATCTTTCTAAATTCCTTGCCCTTATTTGACTCTATCCGATTTCGCAGATAAAATGTAAGCGATAGTGCTCCACAAAGACGACTTTCGCCACAACTAATTAGTTGAGTAGAAATCTATTTGGAAACATTATAATAAAATCACCAAGTCCAACCGTCTCAGGTTTAATGGTGCTAAATAGTTGGTAAAACTTTCAAATCTATAGCAAATTTGGTAGTTTGTTGTTATAAAAATCCTGAAATTGAAAACCCTAGCCATTCTTTGAAGTTGTCTGCATCTCCTACAGGAAATCAACAAATGTTAAACTTGCGGATGCGAGGCTATTCTATTTTGACTGCTTTGGCAGAGAGTAAACGCTTGGGTCTCCGCATAGTCCCTTAACTAACAGGCAAAATAGATGATTTGGCAGAACGATGCGTTCAGGAGGAAATCTAGCCTAATACTAGCGTAGCAGCTGACTGGGATGGGATATAACTGCTTAACCACCAGCTAAGTGCAAGGCCGAACTACTAGCAATAAATAAACCAATGTACAGAGCAGTTCGGTGACCTTCGTGTTATCTTTAGCTGAGCAGCTCCGACTCAACCAATGGTTGAGATATAGGACCAGAGCGAAATTGTGTGCTACGAAATTATATCCTACAGAAAGCATTGACATGATGATGGTATAAGAAACTTATTCCGACAAGTATGAAGCTCGGGATTCATATTGAAATATTGTTATATTCGTACTATACTGGCCTGTCTTAGCCATTTTATCACAAATTAGTAAATAACTTCGACCGAAGTCATTTATATGTGTGCGCCCACTATTCAGGCTGCAGAGGCGGTTTCATTGGGATAAATATAATTCATTGGTATGCGTTTAATTTTACTCTATTCGTCAATATCAATATCTGTTTTGTTTAGCTCAGGTAATAGTGTCAAATTTTGTTGTGCAACGCCAGATACTAACTATAGATGCTTTCCTAAATTTTAGTCTGCTTTTGATGTTTACTTACTAATTGTCCAACTTGCTATACAGTGTTGATGGTACATGCTTAAGTATGCATTTTTCGGCTGTCGTAATTGAAAATTATTGAATGGGTGTTTTATAGCCTGATCAAACACTACTGAATCAAAGATTGCCTTGCCGGATGAATGTTTGAACCAGCTGTACAGCATAAATCTACAATTGAGAAAATTATTCACGGACATGTTCTTTCTTCTAAAATCTATAAATGAACTCTAAGTAATATTTTGCTTTTCTATGTAACGGGGCTGTACGTTAAAATGACACAAACAGCTGTTGTCTGCCATACAAACTGTGATACAATCTTGGCGAAATCTATAGTTAGAAAACAAATTAGTACACAATTTGAAAGACAACGAGGAATTTGGAAATTGGGAACTTTAGGAATTTGGTATATGTAATGCATGTTTATACTGATATCTCAGTCAGGATGAAACATGAAGTTTTGTGATTTGAATAGGAAAAAAATTATAATAAGCTTGCAAATAAATCTTAAAAATTATCGGGAATACTTTTAAAAAAATGCGCAGGATTTTTAAAACAAACTAAAACATCATGTACTATTCTTGTTATGTGTACGTTAGTATGTGTATGTATCGTTTCTTTGTACGTTTAGTATGTGTATGTATCGTTTATTTGTTAAACCGATTCTTTGACATCCAGCATGTGCTAAAATTTATCCTGTTTCATATCTGCAGAATGTATCCATGAAGCTAGACTTTATGACTTTACTAAATAACTGGAAGTTTTAGATAAAAATTATAATCAAAATTATTACAGTAACAGCTTAGTCGTAATATATTATTTTTAAAACTATCATTATAATTATAATAATGCAACCGATAGATCAATAGCGTCCGAAAAGTCCTAATTATAACAATTTAGACGTAACCTTATTACAAAACCTGAACGGCCGAGATTAACCATGCATTCTTCTAAAAAAACTTTTGGAACTGCGCACATCCATCTTGTGGTAATCAAATTTGAGATATTTGAAGCGCTATAGAAGAAAAGGCTTTTGTTGATCGGTTATTTTGTTGATACGAGTTTCCTGTATGTGCATACATGCACGAGGTCCGAAGTGGATAGCGGATAGCTCCGGGGGGCGGTGGTCTTTGGCCTGCCTCGGGAAGGGTGTGGGATAGGAAGATGAGAGAATGGTCATCAGGGGATACATTTTTGAAATTTTTTTGAGACTTATTTTTATCTTAGTTTTTGCTAATTTTTCCCGGTGTTCCAAGTTGTCCCCCGATTTTAGCAAATTTGCTCTCGATTTTTGCAAATTTGCCCCGATTTTTTTAAATTTTTCGCAGTTTTTGTCTATTTTTGTTGTTTGGCGCGCCGGGTTCTGCAAAGGAGAGGTGTGAGGTGCGGAGCTTCAGGAGAAATCGGAATACCTGCCAGGGGGAACGCTCTGCTGCTAGGGGTCCAAGCCTAAGGTAGATAATGCGTCCCTGTGCCTAAGCTGGATAACGTCATGAGCATGTATGGAAGATGTTAATATAAGGCTCAAATTGAAATAAATCACTAAAATTAATAACTCCTAAACAACTGTAAAGTGTATACCTTTCTCCTCCAGAATTTGCAATTCTGACCAAGTTACGCTCCTAAAAGTGCTAAAGTTGCGCTGTCAGCGCCATTAATGCACTTAAACATGACATGCATTTCAAAAACCAGAGTCCCATCGCTATACGTGCTACCAACAGACACCAACAGAAGACAAAATATTATGTAGCCTCGTGTTTTCGCAAAAACTGTTTGTTAACCCATATACCTTTGAAAGTTGAACTTCAAAGAAGTCGGTAGTTCTACTCACAAAGTTTTCAGGTTTGTGGGAAAGAAATACATAAGATATATGCATGCACGTATCGTATCGTCCAGTGATAAACCAATATCAGCCATAATGCGTTAGAAAAATAGCTTTTTATGTGATATTTTAAATGAATTGTTAGACTTTGGATTAATATTCGCTCTGATCTAGGGTCAATTGGTAAGCAGCTACAATTCATTAAAATATTCAAACTGTGTAGAATATAGCGAGTGAGGAAACACTTCATTCATTGTACTCATGAAGCCTTAATATGTTACTGCTATGGTGTTTTTTATAACAATGTTCTGAAATTCGAAACCATGTTTTTAGTAATTAAAAATGTTTATTAACATCTACAGTAAAATAGCGTTTTGTCTGTGATATCTTGAAGCAACAAGAATTTAGGGTTTGAATTACCACAGAAATTTATTATTCGTAACTCAAAGACCGATAGATTAAGTTAAATAACATCCGTTGATATTCCATACAAGTTTTTACCGTTAGGTTTACCCTAGGTAATAGCATCCATTAATTGTTCTGGTTAACCTTTGAGTAAACTAAAAAAACTGCTGCAGCAACCTCTATAGATATTTTTCAGTGGTTGAACAAACTAGGAAGAGGCATAGGCTAGCATATACAGGGAGACCCCTTTCAAGAAATGTAGTGGTTTTTCAACTGGCTGTTTGGCTGGCTGTAACTCCGAAATTCGGGTAGCTAGCTGTCCGTGTTTTATTTTGCCGATGTCGGTTGGATTACTGTTGTCCACCCGCTCTAAACTATTAAGACTATAATATGCGTAGCGCACCAAACGACTTTTGATAACTAACACAACAGTTCAAATCACCTGCAATGTCATGCAAGAAACGTTTGTTTAAACGTCGCCGAGTGGTCCCGCATGCTGTCTGTACTAGCTGTCCAGAAGGTACGTGTTCAACTCCCGTTAACGCCTTATTTTTTACATTTGGAGTCGGTTCTAGGTCCAAGCGAATAAATGGTGTTGCTAACATATAAAATCATTATCGGACTAATATGGTACAAGGAAAAGTTGATTGAATCGATTGCTATGTCGTTTGTTGTATTGATGTGAATTGATAAACGATGAATACCTATGCCAAAAGCGAGGATTATCTAGGTTCACAAACATTAACGTGCAGAACTATAGAAGCACAGATCACAATATGACAGTCTACATGTTGAACATAGATGAGCATAAACCCAGCGGTCAATTCCAAGCATATAGTTCTTAAGTTATAAAAGTAAACTTAGCAGCTCTATTTGAAGCTTGTTTTATGTTTAATTAGATAACTTGAAAATATCGTTCGTTCTTTGAATCAGTCAAACACAGTGTAGCAGGTTTGGATGATCGGCTGAAGCTGCCCAAACAGTTACGCAGCATTCCGTCAGTAGGTTGTCTCTTGTTCTATGAAGATCACTAAAAACATAATTGGATACCTATAGCATAATATAAAAAACATTACTAATGAAGAGATCAAGTTATGATTCTCGAACAGAATTTCCTACTACCGATGGACCTTTTAGTTCAGTAAATACGAAAAAAATATTCAATTTTTGTATCGTATCCTCAACTTATAGAAAAGAAGGATAATACATGATTCTATATCTCCAGCAAACACATGGTCCCCTATTTGCGCCTTTTAATACTTTTCTCTGTATCCACGCTAAAGATGCAACGCCGACATTTAAATCGCTTTTCTAAAAGTTTCCGTTCCATATGATGTGGCGGTTAACTGCTATTATTTCATAAGCTCTTAATTTTTATCTCTTTACAAATAAAATTTTTTTAAAGTCTAATTTTTACGGTTGTTGGGATATCGCCGACTAAAGAACCTCTTTATCATTTTATGTAAAATTTTAAAGCTATCTGTATTTACAAGCGCTTTACCAGTGTTAACAACATGAATTGTATTCATTATGTTTTGACTTAAATTTATGTCTGAAACTTTCAGATCCTCACTCAAGAAGATTGGAATCAAGTGCTGTTCAACGGCATGGCACGCACAAGTCCCTGGGCTGCGCTGTACTTTATCGCTTTGATGACGTTTGGTAATTATGTGCTGTTCAATTTGTTGGTTGCTATTTTGGTCGAAGGATTTCAAGACAGCAAAGAGGTACGAATCCAGCATGCTCTTAATACTAGTATATAATCTAGGCGAAGGATTATAAAAGCTGAATAGTTATCTAAGTAGATGATCAATAGTGACAAAATAGTTGCCTTTCTTGCGTCTACTGTAAATTGTTAGACTTCTTCAGTATTCCTTTTGAAAATGCAATCTTAAATTTGTTAGATTTATGCTAAAACATCATTTTGGACAAACGTAAAACCATACGGAAGAAAAAGATGGTTTTCAGTTTTGGTTAAAACTTGTGTATCAAATTATTAGATCATCCGAATCAGCCTAGCCGAAGGGCCCTAACATGGATCTGCTTAAGTTATGCAACCTCAGATACACGGGTGTCTTCGAATACGCTGAAATATCATTTGAGATTTGTTAAGAGATGAATTTTAGATCTAAAATCTGGTTTGCGGTCAGCGGTTTGAAACGTCGAGCGTACAACAAACTCTCTAAAATGCTGTTGGTCCGTCTACAGTTATACAGCGTTTGTGGACATGTCTTGGCGACGACATAGAGTTTATACCATTATCATGTGTTCGAATGACTCCCCACCGCTTTCTGTATGTCAGATAAACTCACACGTATCAACAGCAATTTCCTAAAAGAAGTCTATGGATAAGTGAAGCAGTTTTCAATAATTTAGGAAGAAAAACGGGTCGAAATAGAGCAAAAGAAAGAAGAGAATATCATATTCGAAGCAATTCGTCGAGAAATGGACGAGGCTGAAGACGACATCCACGATGAACTTGTTATCGCTGCTGTAACTGCTGCGAATAAAGCACCGATTGAAAGTGTCGGTCGGGACAGCACCTTAACTTCTGGAGAGCAACAGTCGATCACCGATGGCGATTTTAGCAGCAAAGTGGAACGCTCAGTAGGTAGTGTTACGATACCAACGTGTACGTGTCGATCTTCCATACGTCATCCATCGTTTAAAGGCAAACAACATGAGCCGAACAGAGGTGAGCAGTATTTACAATGATGAAGCTACGAATATAGCACAAATGTGACAGTTGGTAGCAATGAGCAATGAGAATGTTCTGCAGGACTGCATTTTTGGCTCAACCTGGACAGTAGCGCGAATTTCATATAGAAATCTGAGATTTAAAGCTCGGAAATTGGAGTATGCCTTTACGATATCAAGCTCCACCTAACCGAGTCTTCATCGGGAAAATAGCTGTGGGAAAAAGTTAAAATAATGCTACTAAATTTGTTCCCCACATCTAAGCTGCATTTAGTGACGTTAGAGACGGGTAATGCGCATCGTGCTACGTGCACTCTGCGCTATGGTATAAAGTAGTTCGGTCTCAGAAGTTTAAGTTTGTGTTATTATACTTAGTAAAAAACGTTTGTAAATTGCCATGACCCTATAAGTTCCTAATTTTATTAGATCTATGCAATAATCATAGCTCTTCAATGTTGCTCCGTTACATGAGATGTAACATAGCCGCTTGTTGAGTCAAATATCCACAAAATGTTCTAAGCACACGTGCAGTATCACATGTACATCCGGGTGTGGATGCGTCTCGGTTTGGACCTTGCTACACATAATCCTTTACTATTCGCTTCGTCCAGATTAAGATTGAGCACGCAAAAACTATCCTTGAACGTATTCTTCGACTCAAGACCGTTTTAGTTATATATAACATTTTTAAAAATCGCCAAGAAATTCAATTTAAAGCAGCGAACTCTGGAAAAACAGAAAATAAAAACAATAACGGATCCGTATTGCCATACTCTGGAAGGTGCCTAATTCGGGAAACATCTTCCAACATAATGGAATTCGATATTGTAGCAAATAGCTTTCTTATTATAATCAGACGCGTATGAAAATGGATCAATATTTGGATATTATAATCTTAAGGATTTTTGTGCGATGTTTCCAGATTGAGTGCATCTCTAGTTTCATCGTTGCCCTAATCTACCAAGCTTAACTTGACTTGCTTGCAAATTAGGTTTATGCTATTTATGTTGCTCGTACAGGATAATGTTACAACCAGTTTTAACAGCAAGTTTCTGAATTGCTATCAACTTTTGCCTGACATTTGCACTGATGCTATATTAAAGATATATATAATTGCAAAAAAAAACAAATACAAATTACATATATTTAACTTAGAGTTATCTTTACAATGTTAGCGCAAATTGCTGCATTGGCAAAGTACATTGTTGAATACAATCAAAGCCATAACCCGACACCCATACGTTTGTTCCTGAAGTTATTACTTACAAACTGTCATCTTCTTACATTTTATTATGTCATTATTGTGGCATAGCTATATTAATCCAAAAATTATACATTTCCTCATATTTAGGAATGTAAGGCATAATGTGAATGCGAAATATGAATGGTATGATGTCAAAATCAATCCAATATGGTGCTTAATGCCCTGTCGTTATTTATAAATCGTATAAACGGACATACACTTAATCATAGCTGGCCCACAAAATAGCCTTCGTTTCCTGTTACAAACGCTCGATACATTTAACGGTAGACTTAGAGCTAAAATGAACCAATTTATATGATTTTCTTTGAGATAATCTTGACAAACCTACATCAAAATTCATTTAAGTATTTGTTAATGGACTGCACGGAATTAAAAAAAAGACTTGCCAACATTGGAACCAAAAGATTTGACGACGGGGATGGGCGTAATTTAATCCCGCTAATAACAGTAGGTTACATGCATTGCAACAAAGAATTGAACATGGCCGTGGGGTGCTGAAAAGGGCCACGCTGTCCTAGGCAGCCTTCTATACCCCATGTTATCGCCCAGCGATCTATCGAATGTCGTAAACCTTTAGACCTTTTCAAATCAGTAAAAAGGACGCTTTAGCATCCGTCAAATTTGATGTCATTACGCCTACGTCCGAATGTGATTCTGTCGAACGTTTATATCCCTTCGACTGCAATGAGCAGACCCGAAAAACTCCCGCAAACGATAAATAATGTATGTAGTAAAATTTTCAGATCGAATCCAGTCAGTTCCGGTGCTAATTCCATATTATCTGACGCAGCAGATGGCACACATGTCGCCTCCACACATAATTCAGACGTCTCCTACTCCTCAGGTATTTGAATATTTTACTTTCGATAACAGGACACGTAGAATTTTTGGATCTCAGTTCATTGGTCACATAGCTCACGCAAGTGATGACTTTAACTACTTAGTTGTATAACTTCATGTTCCGCTCGGATCTTTAATTCGCCACAACAAATCAGTTATTTTTTGCGATAAAATTATTTGATTAGCCGTGCAGAAACGCTATTAAAATCCAAAATCTGGGTACAATTAACCAGAACAATATCTGGTAAAAGATTGAACGTCGGGTGGAATTTTTGAAAGTGTTTGTACGTTGTATTTTTAAAAAACGAAGCTTCACAATTGTTGTTCTAAGAAGACTCTGTGGACGATCAATACCCTAACTTGTTAGATTATAAAAAGTTCTGTTAAACATTTTGCTGCAACGATTCAACTACCAGTTCAGGTCTACCATAAATAGCAGTAGGTTTACCTGTAATATTTAACATATTACCACGCAAAAATCTATAGTATGTCTTGTTGCAGCTGTTCAAGGCTTGCCTCAGTTTTAGTATAAATAGCAGCAGGTTTACCTGTAATATTTAACATATTACCACGCAAAACGATAGATGCCCGGTCGCAGCTGTTCAAGGCTTGCCTCAGTTTTAGTATAAATAGCAGCAGGTTTACCTGTAATATTTAACATATTACCACGCAAAACTCTATAGTATGTCTTGTTGCAGCTGTTCAAGGCTTGCCTCAGTTTTAGTATAAATAGCAGCAGGTTTACCTGTAATATTTAACATATTACCACGCAAAACTCTATAGTATGTCTTGTTGCAGCGTTCAAGGCTTGCCTCAGTTTTAGTATAAATAGCAGCAGGTTTACCTGTAATATTTAACATATTACCACACAAAACTCTATAGTATGTCTTGTTGCAGCTGTTCAAGGCTTGCCTCAGTTTTAGTATAAATAGCAGCAGGTTTACCTGTAATATTTAACATATTACCACGCAAAACTCTATAGTATGTCTTGTTGCAGCTGTTCAAGGCTTGCCTCAGTTTTAGTATAAATAGCAGCAGGTTTACCTGTAATATTTAACATATTACCACGCAAAACTCTATAGTATGTCTTGTTGCAGCTGTTCAAGGCTTGCCTTAGTTTTAGTATAAATAGCAGCAGGTTTACCTGTAATATTTAACATATTACCACGCAAAACTCTATAGTATGTCTTGTTGCAGCTGGTCAAGGCTTGCCTCAGTTTTAGTATAAATAGCAGTAGGTTTACCTGTAATATTTAACATATTACCACGCAAAAATCTATAGTATGTCTTGTTGCAGCTGTTCAAGGCTTGCCTCAGTTTTAGTATAAATAGCAGCAGGTTTACCTGTAATATTTAATATATTACCACGCAAAAATCTATAGTATGTCTTGTTGCAGCTGTTCAAGGCTTGCCTCAGTTTTAGTATAAATAGCAGCAGGTTTACCTGTAATATTTAACATATTACCACGAAAAACTCTATAGTATGTCTTGTTGCAGCTGTTCAAGGCTTGCCTCAGTTGTAGTATAAATAGCAGCAGGTTTACCTGTAATATTTAACATATTACCACACAAAACTCTATAGTATGTCTTGTTGCAGCTGTTCAAGGCTTGCCTCAGTTTTAGTATAAATAGCAGCAGGTTTACCTGTAATATTTAACATATTACCACGCAAAACTCTATAGTATGTCTTGTTGCAGCTGTTCAAGGCTTGCCTCAGTTTTAGTATAAATAGCAGTAGGTTTACCTGTAATATTTAACATATTACCACGCAAAAATCTATAGTATGTCTTGTTGCAGCTGTTCAAGGCTTGCCTCAGTTTTAGTATAAATAGCAGTAGGTTTACCTGTAATATTTAACATATTACCACACAAAACTATATAGTATGTCTTGTTGCTGCTGGTCAAGGCTTGCCTCAGTTTTTGTCAAAGAAGCGATATTGTGACATTGATTTTACCTTTGTATTATACGTTCACTGCGCAGTCCTACTGCGGTCATAACTCAAACTTAAGGCGTGTTCACACGGTCAAACTTTTTGCTCAAATTTTGATCAAATTTTGAAAGCATCTTTTTTGCATTTTTTGCAAGTTTGAACGTGTGAACACTTTTCAAACTTTGCAAGAATATTCCTGTAGCCAATCATGCATGAGATGTATTACCCAAAAAAGTTTGAGCTCAAATTCTGATCTCAAAGTTTAAAATATCGCAATTTTTATTTAAATATCACCGTCAAATTTTGATCAAAATTTGAGCAAAAAGTTTGAGCGTGTGAACACGCCTTAATTACAAATCCGACCGCTAAAGTCCACTAAAGAATTGATAGCGTACAACAGTGTTGGGCATCAGCTCTGAACGCCGTCGATCGGCCACTGCCAGGCCGGTCGAAGATTACGCTGTCGTTGTGCAATCTCCGGCCTATGGCAAACGGCCAGCTGTTAGTAGGCTTCTAACAATATTCTGCTGTGAACGGTGGCGAAAACCGCTGGTGCGCAGATATAGGCCCCGCTCAGCTGGCCGTGGTCTATACGCGGTCCACTGCTATATAGTAAGTGGATTAAGCCAGCCTACCGGAACTTTTGATGTATACATAAATCGCAATCATCTAGTGCTATCTTGAAACATTTAAGTACATTTAAGTATATACATAATATATACGTTCATTATTAAACACATATAGTCAATGTTTAAATGATAGACCTCAAATTTGGCCATCGGCCAGCACAAAATACAGTACAGTGTTGCTGTATTTGCGTAGACTTATGACTCCGCAGTTTATTCTTTGTACTGTGCGCCGTAAAGCATTCATATGAAAATGGTTCAAATTATCGAACAAATGCTGGAGAAACATTTAAACTAAGCCATGAGAAATTATCGTTATCAACGTTGACTGAAAGTTATACCTGTGGATGTCTTGCCTGTCGTCCTGTTGAAACAATCGATGACAAACATTTGTCTTATAACGCTGGCATAGTCCTGTACGCTGCTGTAACGTGCTTCTCGAAAAGATGAGATTCTCCGGTTCAAGCAAGCTCGCAAATGCCATTAAACGCAATAGTTGTAGCATGGCTCGCCGTGCGATCTGAGATTTGTACACACTGTTTTAACGAGTTCAAGCGAGTGCTATAGTACGCGTTTGAACCAGTAAATTGTACAGCCATGAGTACACATATTTGAATGCACGTCTAGCCATGCTACAACTAAGTTGTGACATTGTATAAACTATATTATATTTTTAAGTATATATGTAATAGTTGTAGCACAGCTATCGTGAGTTACGTGATTTGTGCGCACGGTCGTGACGAGTTCAGACGAGTGCGTCAGCACGAGTTTGAACGAGTTAACCAACACAACCGTGCGTACAAATCACCTGACGCACGCCTGGCTGTGCTACAACTGACTTGTAATACAGCTAAATTAGCTAACCGTGCGTTAAGTCAATTTGATGCACGGCCTTAACTATATAAGCCGTGTTACAAAGTTTGTTAGGACGTCAGCCCTGATTATTAATTCCATTTTTGTCAAATGTATATTTGATTTTGTTACCGCAGCCTTAAATATATGACGCCATATAATAGACACACATATAAATAATATTTAAATCTAAGTCCGGCTTTCTAGCACGAAATCGATAGCTGCTTTACTTTCAATTACTTAGCTACTATTCGTCGTTGTGATGACTGGAGCGTTTCCAGACTCCAGCCAATGCGTTTTGTTTGCACTTCCTTTCGGTCCAGCATGTGTTTGCTGCTGTCTCGCCGACGCAGATGGAATATTTAGCTGATTTTTTCGAAGAAATAGATTTTATTATCAAAACTTACCTAAGAATGCGGATGCTTTCTCATAAAGAAAAACGTGAACTTAAAATGTGGCATGGACCACTATGTGGAAAGTTTTTCGGATAGGCTATCTTGTTGATATTAATTACAATATTTGATTTTCAGTGAATCAGGCATGCAAAATCAATTTATGGATTTTGGAAAAGCGTAATAAATATGATTTGTAGCGAAAATTAGCTACATATGGCAACACCTCATTATGAAACTTATTTAGTTTTAGCTATGCGTTATGGCAAGGAGACCGATCGATTAATAGATTAATAAGTTTTAGTTCTCGTTAGTGATTATCACATTCTTAGGTGAAGTTTAGCATACTTATCTTTGGTATTTGATAATATAAGGCATCCCGTTTAAGTTTTATGGCGTGTTCATCTTTTAGGGTTCGCCTTTGATCTGCGACAATCGGGAGTCTGTCCAAACAACACAAGGTTTGGTTATTTCCGGAGTAAGTTAGCGTTGTTACTATTCAACCGAAAGAAACAAAATTTTGACAGTAAAAAAACGGAAAACAGTATGATCGTATTTAACTGGGCTACCGCATAGCTGTTATTACTGCAAGAAATACCTGCGGAACCATATGGCTCAAAGAAGAATTTTATATTATTCGTGCCAACTGATGGAAATATGAGCCCATGTGATAGTTCAGTACATGCCGCATGGAGTAAAATCAAAATATATGCTTAGAGCGTCTCCTCAGTCAAAGCTTAGATTAGTATTGCTTAGATGTACGTAAACAATCTCTAGGTCCCTACATGCGTCAGCATAA
>JASANE010022181.1:0-14406 GCA_030248225.1 Trileptium ribeirensis | reverse complement strand
TGACTAATTCTACCACCTGTTTTTTTCGGGTAGGGTCGCGGTCCTGTAGTTTGAGTTACGGCCCAAATTCTTTATTACTTAGGATATCAAGGAGGTCTACACAACATTTTTAATTGCACTATATTTCAAATCTAGGCCAATCATGGGAGAGAAGCCACAGTTGCTTCCATACGGCACTAAACCCAGTTTTACCCCCCCCCCACCAAATTCTTTTTTGGTCATCTGCTCGTTCACTCTTACATGTTTCATAAACGTTGTTCATATATCATACTTGTTCTTTGTGTGCCTTTTTGAAAAGCGATTAGCCCAAGTGCTTGCCGTCACTAGACCGCTAGCGTTAGGGTTAGAATCAAAAGGTCGATTTTAGCACATTCCACCAACCCCCCGCCGACCGTTGCTAATTAGGGGTATCGTGGAGTCAGTAGAAGTCAATTAATTTGTTGGTCACTAAGCCTCTTTTCCAATCACGAAGCGAATGATAAAACGACCTCAACGCTCTCACCCCGTTCCCGACCTGTTGATCTCAGGCTTTTACCCACCCCCCACGACACTTCTACCCAGATCACCACCCCTACCACCACCAAAAATGTGGAAAATCGAAACATACCTAATGCTCTACTTTTTCTAGAAAATTTTACGCTTTTGGTTCATAATACATTGTGAATATACATTTTCCACCTCATATGTCCGAAAATTATTTTTTGAAAAATTCTAAATTTACCCCCCCCCCCACCCACCAATATGTTCTCAGGCATGTACACTGGCAGTTGATATGGGCTGCCATTTTGTACCCTCATAGTGGAAATTGTGGCATAGAACACCTTTCAAACCGTTTTTAAATTAACTATGCTGGTTAAACACGGTCGAATTGGCCATCTCACATTTTTACCCCCCTGGCTAAATTTTACCTCCCCCCCCCCCCACCAGCTACCTAACATATCTGGCAAAAAGGGTACGTTGTGATTTTTCTGGCATATCACTTTCCTCAGGCCTAAGCTATCCATATAAATAGCTACCGTTGATGGCTTGCTCTTGTTTCCATTTTAATAACCGGTATAAAACGTGTCGCACCCCGTGCTTTAAAAGCGTTGCGTAATTTGACCCAAGAATAAGCATAAAAGCTTAATTTTGATATACGGAGTTCCGCATAACGCCGATACTTCCGCAACCGTGCGCCTAACTGGGCCGCACGAAGATACCATCACAAAATCTAGGGTCGATGCAACCTGCAGCATAAAATCAGTTCATTTATCACTGGGCAAATTCTCGCCGAAGCAGCAGGGCGTGGTATTCGGGAAGCCATAGCATAAAAACGGTTAAAAAATTTATGATAACGAGCTCAGAATTAGGGATCGTTGATGTTTTTTTGGTCATATAGGGTGTAAAAATGAAGATAATCGTGGCCGAAAAAGTCATTATGCAAGTCATTTTTGCTGGGGGAAAAGGCTATCTAAGCGTGAAATGAGAAATTTGGTCATTCGTCAAAATCACCAACTGAATCCCCTAAAAATGCGCATTCACATTTACGTCATTGGTATTTGGCAGTTTAGTGAACGCCAAGAAAAACTCTGTGGCGTACTAGCGGAACTTCGGCATTTCGCGCGCTTTCGTCTCTCGTTTTACAAATGACATGCTGAACAGGACATTTTCTTTAACGTTGGTGGTTTATGTTGGTATTACAACATACACAAAACAGATCATAAATCCGCGCTTTTCAAGATGGTTATGAAATTGTTATGCTAAATACAACTGGACACACGTGTTATGACGCAAATCGTGTCCATAGCGTACATAAGGAAAATCGAGGTAGATGCGGACGTATGTCGCTTTGCGCGTTCGGTGAGATCACTTGTACAAAAGAACAATCCGAGCGCCCGTTACACCTAAAGTGGATTCGCGCATAAGCCAAAAATTTTGATTTGAAACGCTTTACGTTTTCTTTGACACATTATGACGTAAATTATTTTCTTAATGTCTATACTAACCTATATCATTCCGCTTGATAGACCTAAGACTCTATGATAAAAAAATAGGAGGATTCTCAGAACGCTTAAAATAGATATAGATAATTGAGATATCAAGAAAATACTTTTTTTTATGATTTTTATAGAATTTTAATGCGGATCGATCCATACAGTGTAAACGTTCATATCTGCCTACAAACTACTAACGCGCCAAGGACGAAGCCTCGGCATCCCGACTGGTAATAACCCAATAAAAAATACTAACGCCATTCAACTGCTTGAAACATTTTAGAACGGGCAGCCCTTGAGTGAGTGCAGTATTCGCGTTGCTACTACAAAATACCTCTGCTGGGGCAAGCTCAAAGCTCCAGCAAAGACAGTCAAGGTCAAGAAACCTAAGCGAAAAATTCTCACTCAGCCGTGACAGCGGTGAAATCGTTACTGGGGTTCAGGGTCTAGGATGCCAAGTCATAACTCTACTTTGGATGAGCAATATGGGTCACACCATAGCTGATTTGAAAAGTTGCGTTTTGCAAGTTCGGCGCGGAGACCTATTCCATCATATTCACCTAGAAAAAAGTGGGCCAAATGAGCCTCAAACAAGGAAGCTTGGCCCGGAGGGTCCCAACAAATCACGTTACTCATTCAACTCTACAAACTGTGTAGATATCTTAGTGACATTAGGCCATTTTATAGAGCAAGCAGACCCATATAAGACTTTATATAAAGCTTTGCCAAATGGTTCTGTTGGGATGCAGGATTCTGGGTCAAAACAGCCGTTTTTCAATGGGCCCATGGGATGCCAAAATACACTAAATTGGTCATATCTCAACAACTGCCCAAGGCCACACAGGCGCCTTCCGGCTCTCATTTTGCTTTAGGAAATCGCCACCATCATGTGCAATTGTCATGATTTACGTTGTAGGATTGGGTCAAAGAAATAATAGGGGCCCATTGTACCTAAAAATACACGAAAATAGAAAATATCTCCGTAATATGGGTGTTTTGCTCTCATTTTGCAATTAATTTATTCTGTATGTAGTTGGATATGGCAGGCACAATAATTAGGTATATCTTCTCAACTGCTCAAGCAACATGGTTGATATCGTGAAGTTATAGCAATGCACAGCTTTCTAATATATCTACACTTATTCATGTTATAGCTACTGCTATAAGACAACCAACTATTTAGTTTAACTGTGATATGACTCAGGGACATCAGAATCACTGAGCATTGCGACCTTTCAGGGACCATTAACTAAGAAACCGAGCACGGCATTCAAACGCGTGCACTTGCTTTGTTGTATCAAGCCGTTTTTTTCGTTTTGATCATATAATGTTCGGGCCTAAAATAATTTTCGCCTCTAAAAATAATAGTAACTCATGAACGAGCGATTCCCCATTGTAAGCTGCTTGCCATAAACGAAGATAACTCACCGTTTATACTCGTCCAGCGCACGAGTTGCAATCAGCTGATCTTCACGCGCTGTTGCTCCATCAGCAATTTGTCACGTTCTGTCTAAAACCTGTATAAACCATAATCGCTAAAAAATCTACAAATAGATTATGTGCATTATTTGAAGGATTTCAAGGACTATAGCGCATAGCTAAGCCATACGGATTGGTGATGGCTAGAAACCACTGAAAGCATTTTTGAGCGGAACCGTACGGAGTAATCCGGATTTCAGCGACCGAACAATTCTCATTTATTCTCAGGAATAACGGAAAACCGCTTGGTCTCGATTTAAAGTGGAAGGTTCTCAGAATAACACTAAAATATAAACTATTATCGGTAATTGTCAGCGCTGCATAGGTAAAGGTGCGGCCAGAAATAAGTGAACAAAATTCGATCGACATTTCGTTCCATTATGGAAAAACTTCTATCACATGAAATTTTGATCTGACTGCGGTTTGAGCGCAACTAAAAATGTATTTTAAATTTTTAAAATTTCGATTATTTTCAATTAAACGAAATGTTGATCCATTTCATTATGCGAAGTTTTGATCTGTTGCTAAAATCACATAGTTTTGAATGCACTTATTTTTGACCGCGGCTAAATTAAACATGACTCCCTAGCAGTCTCGGAAGATCAGCTACTTGAAGCTCTGGATATATGAGCAACAGCGCGGAAAAAACTGCGTTAGCGAAGTAAGCGTACATGGTCAACTGATTTCGTGTTAGACTTATGGCGGAGAAATATTTCGATTAAACCTGAGCCACATAAAAAACGATTCGAAATCACAGCCGATTGGCTGTTTGAAACACAAAGGCAGCGAATTAGTTAATGGATCTTGTGATTTTCATACATTACGAGTCTTTTTTTATCATTTTTAAAAATAAAATGAGTGTGATTAATGTTGCCAGCACAGCCTCCCTCCAGGTGTATTTTAGTTTCCCCAGGTCAGCCTTCCCAGTTTTTTTTCAACACAACTAAAAATAGGAAAATTCTGCGAGACAAAAAATAAGCCAATTTGTTTATGGCACTGAAAACATTCCCTAAATTTTTGCCCGCTGGTCTAAAACCACAGAAATTATCATCAGTCGATAGGGTTTCATAATATAATCCGCATTATTATTGTATATTTACTATGAATCAGCTCTTTATGCTATTTTCGCGTTTTTCAGTCCCAATTCGACATGCGGGAAACCAATTTCTCTCCTTTCAGGCTTCTTCCGTTCGGTAGCCCCAGGCATTTTATTAAGTCAGAATCACAGTTTCATTGGCACATAACTAGCTTTTATCATTTTACTATGAATCAGCTCTTTATGTTATTTTCGCGTTTTTCAGTCCCAATTCGACATGCGGGAAACCAATTTCTCTCCTTCCAGGCTTCTTCCGTTCGGTAGCCCCATGCATTTTATTAAGTCAGAATCACAGTTTCATTGGCACATAACTAGCTTTTATCATTTTACTATGAATCAGCTCTTTATGTTATTTTCGCGTTTTTCAGTCCCAATTCGACATGCGGGAAACCAATTTCTCTCCTTCCAGGCTTCTTCCGTTCGGTAGCCCCAGGCATTTTATTAAGTCAGAATCACAGTTTCATTGGCACATAACTAGCTTTTATCATTTTACTATGAATCAGCTCTTTATGTTATTTTCGCGTTTTTCAGTCCCAATTCGACATGCGGGAAACCAATTTCTCGCCTTTCAGGCTTCTTCCGTTCGGTAGCCCCAGGCATTTTATTAAGTCAGAATCACAGTTTCATTGGCACATAACTAGCTTTTATCATCTTACTATGAATCAGCTCTTTATGTTATTTTCGCGTTTTTCAGTCCCAATTCGACATGTGGGAAACCAATTTCTCTCCTTTCAGGCTTCTTCCGTTCGGTAGCCCCAGGCATTTTATTAAGTCAGAATCACAGTTTCATTGGCACATAACTAGCTTTTATCATTTTACTATGAATCAGCTCTTTATGTTATTTTCGCGTTTTTCAGTCCCAATTCGACATGCGGGAAACCAATTTCTCTCCTTCCAGGCTTCTTCCGTTCGGTAGCCCCATGCATTTTATTAAGTCAGAATCACAGTTTCATTGGCACATAACTAGCTTTTATCATTTTACTATGAATCAGCTCTTTATGTTATTTTCGCGTTTTTCAGTCCCAATTCGACATGCGGGAAACCAATTTCTCTCCTTTCAGGCTTCTTCCGTTCGGTAGCCCCAGGCATTTTATTAAGTCAGAATCACAGTTTCATTGGCACATAACTAGCTTTTATCATTTTACTATGAATCAGCTCTTTATGTTATTTTCGCGTTTTTCAGTCCAAATTCGACATGCGGGAAACCAATTTCTCTCCTTTCAGGCTTCTTCCGTTCGGTAGCCCCAGACATTTTATTAAGTCAGAATCAGAGTTCCATTGGCACATAACTAGCTTTTATCATTTTAGAAACGTCTAAACCCCCAGTGTTGTAAATGTTTTGGGCGGTACTATAAATGCACACAAAATAATTGCAAAGTTATATGTATTCCAACGGAATTTTTCTGCTGCGGCAATATGGCGCCTGATCAATTGCCGAGGAAATAGAAACATATTTTGAACAATCGCTGACTGGAGTTGAAGAAATTGGAATCCATTTCATACGCCAAATCGCCCAAAACTGTGTGGACTTCTCAGACTGGTTTGGCATCTTTCATCCAGCAAAGTTAACTTACATTTAGGGCTGACAATCGTATTCGTTGTATTTCAGCTTCTGCATCTGCAGCTCGCGATGCTAACAATAGCGCCTCTTCTTCCGATATTCGAGCTTTCTCGGCAAGCAAGTCAGCAGTTTCTTCGGAACGACGCTGTAATAACCAGCCAACAAACTACATTAGTAACTCTATCCAGATTGCAGAGCGTAGTGAAGCAAAGGTACACCTACGGCTTTTGCGTGCACAGTCATTTAGCTCTCGATAACATGTGTCGATATTATGCTATATGTGGATTCCACACAATGCCGTACAAGTAATAACAAAATTAACAGCGGCAATGAGTTTCCCATGCCAGAAAACCCCAAGTGTAAGTTATAAGCGTCCCAGGACGTCACAATAAAATTAGGAATTTCGGGCCGACGAACCATGGGGACGCCATACACCCATGGGTCGCAGGGCAAAACCAACACCAGCAATGAGTTTCCCATGCCAGAAAACCCTCAAATGACACTTTTCAGCTGCCCAGGACGTCAGAACAAATTTTGGGTTGAGGAACCACGAGTGTCATACCTCAACCCCCATAATTGGAGTCAATCGAAAAACAAAAAACGCATCGGCATTTATCATTATACTACGAAATAAAACCAACCAGAGAAAAAATTCGAAAGTCAGGATAAAAATAACCTCGCTTTTGTCAAAAGAAAATGGGATAAAAAACCCTCATTTTGACCTCCGGAGCCAGACCTCAAATCAAAAATGCTTGAGGATCTACACGGTAAATGGACTATGCCAGTTAGAATGAGCCCAAGATTATGAAAATCGGTTACGTAGTTCCCAAATTATGGCAATTCATGCATGAGAAAACATAAGCTGCGCCCATACACCCTCTTTTAACACCATGTACAAAACGCTGTTAGCGAACAACATATTAATTGCAAAAACCTATTCAAAATTCAAAAGAATTCGTGACCACAGCGCGCCTGATTGTAAAACGGTGTAGTTTCTGTTCGCTAACCCAATACACATATTTGCTGTTTGGCCACAAATATTTCACAACGCACAAGGTGGCAACACGCATTACGCATTTTTAGTTACGCTGACACGTTTCGTTTTATTATTGATAATCCGTGTAGTTCGGGAACATTATATGTGATGTGCAGGTTTTAAATCATTAAACGGAAGAATTTTCATTCGTTAATAAAATAAAAATTTCCCAGTTCAAATATCAAACAGTCAGAAATCGGGTGCTTAATGCTTTTGAAGTAATTGTTGATACGGCATTACGGCAATTTTTTTTGTTACTTAACGTTTTGCATGCGTTGCTCAAAACACCAATTTTATGTTCCCGTATATGTTTTCGGACGGCTATGTATGCCGAACAAGCGATCGCCAACCGCTAATATTCATTCAACGTTATTTCGCTTCCTACTCGAGCGGGAGAAATATTTGGCTACAAATCTTTCAGAAAGTCGCTAGAAAAGGCAGACAGGCAGAGATATCGCAATGTGGCTCGCTGTGGTTAGTATGCTGATAAAGCAGAATTTCGAAATGTAAAAACAAATTGTATTGATCTCCAGATGATCACTAAACAAATAGAAAGCGCTGAATTTTCGATAAGGTCAACAAAAATGATATTGCACTAGATGAAGCCAGGAAATCCCAGTTTTGCCAATCCAACATGTTGCGCTGACATACTCAGTGCTTAATTGAGTTCCCGATGTCTTAGATTCCACGTCATTCCGAGAACCTTCACTTGTATCGAGACCAAGCGGTTTTCCGTTATTCCTGAAATAAATGAGAATTGTCGGTCAACTAATCGGATTACTCCGTACGGTTCCGCTCGAAATGCTTTCGCTGTTCCAGCCCATCACCAATCCGTATGGCTTAGCTATGCGCTATAGTCCTTGAAATCCTTCAAATAATGCACATAATCTATTTGTAGATTTTTAGCGATTATGGTTTATACGGTTTTAGACAGAACATGACAAAATGCTGATGGAGCAACGAGCGCGTGAAGCTCAGCTGATTGCAACTCGTGCGCTGGACGAGTCTGAGAAACGGTGAGTTATCTTCGTTTATGGCAAGCAGCTTACAATGGGGATAGCCTCGTTCATGAGTTACTATTATCATATTTTAGAGGCGAAAATTATTTAGGCCCGACATTATATGATCAAAACGAAAAAAACGGCTTGGATCCCGAAAGCAAGTGCACGCGTTTGAATGCCGTGCTCGTTTCTTAGTTAATGGTCCCTAAAAGGTCGCAATGCTCATGTGATTCTGATGTCCTGAGTCAGCAGCTGAACTAAAAGATAGGTTGTCTTATAGCAACGCTAGTGATGTTCTGAGTGTTCAATATATTCAGAAAGCTGTGCATTGCTATAACCGACCGAATATCAACCATGTTGCTTGAGCAGTTGAATAGATATACCGAATGATTGTGCCTGCAGTGCGCAATTGTCATGATTTACGTTGTAGGATTTGGGTTAAAAAGAAATATACAATGGGCCCTATTGTACCTAAAAAATCACGAAAAAATAGAAAATATCTCCGTACTAGGGGTGTATTTTTGCTCTCATTTATCCAAATTAATTTATTCTGTATGTAGTTTGCACACTGCAGGCACAATAATTAGGTATATCTTCTTTGATAACGCGCCAAGCAATATGGGGTCGGGATATTTGGGTGGAAACTTAGAGCAATGTACAGCTTTCTGAATATATTGAACACTGATAACATTCCACTTAGCGGCTCGGCCATAAGAGCAACCCACCATTCTAGTTTGACTGCTGATCTCAAGGGACATTTAGAATCACATGAGCATTGCGACCTTTTAGGGACCACGATTAACTAAGAAACGAGCACGGCAATCAAATGCGTGGCACTGGACTTTCGGGGATCAAAGTCTGTTTTTTTGTTTTTGATCATATAATGTTGGGCCTAAATAATTTTCGCCTCTAAATATGATAATAGTAACTCATGAACGAGGCTATCCCCATTGTAAGCTGCTCTGCGATAAACGAAGATAACTTACTGTTTTCTCACATACTCGTCCAGCGCACGAGTTGCAATCAGCTGAGCTTCACGCGCTCGTTGCTCCATCAGCATTTTGTCATGTTCTGTCTAAAACCGTATAAACCATAATCGCTAAAAATCTACAAATAGATTATGTGCATTATTTGAAGGATTTCAAGGACTATAGCGCATAGCTAAGCCATACGGATTGGTGATGGGCTAGAAACCACGAAAGCATTTGAGCGGAACCGTACGGAGTAATCCGGATTTCAGTGACCGACAATTCTCATTTATTTCAGGAATAACGGAAAACCGCTTGGTCTCGATCTAAAGTGAAGGTTCTCAGAATAACACTAAAATATAAACTATCATCGGTAATTGTCAGCGCTGCATAGGTAAAGGCGCGGCCAGAAATAAGTGAACAAAAATCGATCGACATTTCGTTCCATTTCGATTAGAAAAACTTCTATCACATGAAATTTCGATCGACTGCGGTTTGAGCGCAACTAAATGTATTTTAAATTTTTAAAATTTCGATTATTTTCAATTAAACGAAATGTTGATCCATTTCGATTATGCGAAGTTTTGATCTGTTGCGAAATCGATAGTTTTCGAATGCACTTATTTTTGACCGCGGCTGTAATTAGAGAAACATGAAACTCCCAAGCAGTCTCGAAGATCAGCTACTGAAGCTCTGGATATATGAGCAACAGCGCGGAAAAGACTGCGTTAGCGAAGTAAGCGTACATGGTCAACTGATTTCGTGTTAGACTTATGGCGGACATTCTATTAAACCGGAGCCACAAAACGTATTTGAATCATAGCCGATTGGCTGTTTGAAACAACACAAAGGCAGCGAATTAGTTAATGGATCTTGCGATTTCATACATTACGAGTCTTTTTTACTCATTTTTAAAAATAAAAATGGTGTGACTCAGTGTTACCACAGCCTCCCTCCAGGTGTATTTTAGTTTCCCCAGGTCAGCCTTCCCAGTTTTTTTTCAACACAACTAAAAATAGGAAAATTCTGCGAGACAAAAAATAAGCCAATTTGTTTATGGCACTGAAAACATTCCCTAAATTTTTGCCCGCTGGTCTAAAACCACAGAAATTATCATCAGTCGATAGGGTTTCATAATATAATCCGCATTATTATTGTATATTTACTATGAATCAGCTCTTTATGCTATTTTCGCGTTTTTCAGTCCCAATTCGACATGCGGGAAACTAAAATACACCTGGAGGGAGGCTGTGGCAACACTGAGACTCACACCATTTTTATTTTTAAAAATGATTAAAAAAGACTCATAATTTATGAAATCGCAATTTCCGATTAACTTAATTTAGCTGCCTTTGTGTTTGTTTTTCAAACAGCCAATCGGCCTATGATTCAAATACGTTTTGTGGCTCCGGTTTAATAGAATATTCGCCAGTTTAACGTCTAAAACTAATCAGCTTGACCATGTTCGCTTTACTTCCGCTAATTTTCAGTCTTTTCAGCGCTGTTGTTCATATATGCAGAGCTTCCGTAGCTGATACTTTCGCGACTGATGAGCTTGATGTTTACCTCTAAATTACAGCCGCGGTCAAAAATACAGTCGCATTCGAAAACTATCGATTTCGCAACAGATCAAAACTTCGCATAATCGAAAATGAATACAACATTTCGTTTAATTGAAAAATAATCGAAATTTTAAAAATTTAAAATACATTTTAGTTGCGCTCAAACCGCAGTCGATCGAAATTTCATGTGATAGAAGTTTTCTCTAATCGAAATGGAACGAAATGTCGATCGATTTTTGTTCACTTATTTCTGGCACGCGCCTTTACCTATGCAGCGCTGACAATTACCGATGATAAATTTCAATATTTTTTTAGTGTTATTCTGAAAACCTTCACTTTAGATCGAGACCAAGCGGTTTTCCGTTATTCCTGAAAATAAATGCAGAATTGTCTTCGGTCACTGAAAATCCGGATTACTCCGTACGGGGTCCGCTCAAATGCTTTCGTGGTTTCTAGCCCATCACCAATCCGTATGGCTTAGCTATGCGCTATAGTCCTTGAAATCCTTCAAATAATGCACATAATCTATTTGTAGATTTTTAGCGATTATGGTTTATACGGTTTTAGACAGAACATGACAAAATGCTGATGGAGCAACGAGCGCGTGAAAACCAGCTATTGCAACTCGTGCGCTGGACGAGTCTGAGAAACGGTGAGTTATCTTCGTTTATGGCAAGCAGCTTACAATGGGGATAGCCTCGTTCATGAGTTACTATTATCATATTTTAGAGGCGAAAATTATTTAGGCCCGACATTATATGATCAAAACGAAAAAAACGGCTTGGATCCCGAAAGCAAGTGCACGCGTTTGAATGCCGTGCTCGTTTCTTAGTTAATGGTCCCTAAAAGGTCGCAATGCTCATGTGATTCTGATGTCCCTGAGTCAGCAGTCAAACTAAATAGTAGGTTGTCTTATAGCAACGCTAGTGAATGTCTGAGTGTTCAATATATTCAGAAAGCTGTGCATTGCTATAACCCACCGAATATCAACCATGTTGCTTGAGCAGTTGAGAAGATATACCTAATTATTGTGCCTGCAGTGTGCAACTACATACAGAATAAATTAATTTGCAAAATGAGAGCAAAACACCCATATTACGGAGATATTTCTATTTTCGTGTATTTTAGGTACAATGGGCCCATTGTATATTTCTTTTTGACCCAATCCTACAACGTAAATCATGACAATTGCGCACCATAGATAATTAATTGCTCAGCAAAATGAGACCGAAGACACCTATATAGCTCGAGCGGTTGCTGAGATACGACCATTTTAGTGTATTTTGGATCCCATGGGCCCATTGAAAAACGGCTGTTTTGACCCAAATCCTACATCCGAACAGAATCCCTTGGCAAAGCTTTATATAAAGTCTTATATGGGTCTGCTTGCTCTATAAAATGGCCTAATGTCACTAAGATATCTACACCGGTTGTCAGTTAAATAAGTAACGTGATTTGTTGGGACCCTCCGGGTCCCATCCAGTCCATTCGGCCCACTTCTAGTGAATATGATGGAATTGGTCTTTGCCGCTTAACTAAAAAACGCAAACTTTCAAATCAGCTATGGTGTGACCCAGTCCGCCGATCCAAAGTAGAGTTATGCTTGGCATCCTAAAAACCCAGTAACGATTTCACCGCTGTCACGGCTAGTAAGAATTCTTCGCTTAGGTTTCTTAACTAACTGTTCTTAGAATTCAGTTACCCCAGCGGTATGTTGTCATAGCAACGCGAATACTGCACTCACTCAAGGGCTGCCCGTTTTCAGGAAATGTCTCAACAGTTGAATGGCGTTCATATTTTTTATCGGGTTATTACCAGTAGGGATGCCGAGGCTTCAATACTTCACACGTAGTAGTTTGTAGGCAGATATGAACATTTTAGCTATATCAATCAATCCGCGTTAAAATTCTATAAAAATAATAATTCAGAGTATTTTTTGTTTGAATCTGTTGAGATATTGTCTATATCTATCTTCAGCGTTCTGAGAATCCTCCTATTTTTATCATAGAGTCTTACGTCGTTCAAGCAAAATAAATCCGTTTCATATAGACATTAGAAATAATTCATGGCTGAGTGTGTAAAAGAAACGTCACACTTTCAAATCGAATTTTTTGGCTTATGCGCGAATCCACTTTAGGTGCGTACACTTGGATTGTTCTTTTGTCAAGTCAATTCACGAACGCGAAAGCGACAGACGTGCATATATCACGATTTTCCTTATGTACGTGGACACGATTTGCGTCATAACACGTGTGTCCAGTTGTATTTAGCATAACAATTTGGTGACCGCGTCTTGAAAACACGATTACCAATCTGTTTTCTGTATGTTGTAATACCAACATAAACCGCGAACATAAAAATGTCCTGTTCAGCATGTCATTTGTTGAACGGAGACAAACACGCGAAATGCCGAAGTTCCGCTCGTACGCCACAGAGTTTTTCTTGGCGTTCACTAAACTGCGAATACCAATGACGTAAATGTGAATGCGAATTTTTGCGGGATTCAGTTCGTGATTTTGACGAATGACCAACTGTGTCATTTCACGCTACGATGACCTTTTGCCCCAGAAAAAATGACTAATGACTTTTTTGGCCCCGATTATCTGTATTTTTACACCCTATTACCAAAAAAAGATCAACGATCCCTGATTTGAGATCGTTATAGAAATTTTCTAACCGTTCTCAGGCGTGACCTTTGAAATACCACCCCCGCCGCCCAGCAAGGTACCATAAAATGGATCTTGGTATGCCCAGGTTGTATCGAGCCTCGATTTTGTGATTGTTTCTCGTGCAGCCAGTCAGCGGGGTCAAAATGACGTTATGCGGAACTTCGTATATCAAAAATTAAGCTTTTATGCTTATTCTTGGGTCAAATTTTACATTTTTAAACACGGGTGCGGTTTTATAATGGTTATTAAATGGAAACGAAGCGGCCATAAACGGTAGCTATTTATATGGATAGCTGAGCCTGGGGGAAACGTCATGCAAAAAAAATTCACAACATACCCTTTGCCAGATACTGTTAGGTAGCTCGGCGGTTGGGGGGGGGGAGGTAAATTTTGCGGAGGGGGTAAAAATGTGAGATGGCCAATTGGACTGTGTTTAACCAGCATAGTTAATTTGAAAAAGGTATGTAAGATGTTCTATACGATAATTTTCACTATGAGGGTACAAAATGGCAGCCCATATCAACTGCCAGTGAACATGCCTGAGAATATTATACATCGGTGGGGGGGGGGGGTAAATTTAGAATTTTTTCAAAAAATAATTTTTGGACATATGTCGTCGAAATGTATTGTCACAATGTATTATGAACCAAAAGCGTGAAATTTTCTGAAATAACACCATATGTTCGATTTTAGCACATTTTGGTGGTCGGGGCTGGGTAAAAGTGTGGTCGGGGGTGGGTAAAAGCCAGAGAGGTCAACAGGTCGGGAACGAGATAGAGCTCAGGTCGTTTCACCATTCGCTTCGGTGATTGGAAAAAAACCATAACAGACAAATTAATTGACTTCACTGACTTCACGATACCCCAAACTAGCAACGGTCGGTAATCAAATGTGCTAAAATCGACCTTTTGACCCTAACGCTGGGGTAAGTAACAGCAAGCACTTGGGTTAATATTTTTTCAAAAGGCACACAGGGGACAGGTATGATATATGAACAACGTTTATGTACCATGCATAAAGAACGAGCAATGACCAAAAAAGAATTGGTCGGGGGGGGGTAA
>JASANE010022180.1:0-13717 GCA_030248225.1 Trileptium ribeirensis | reverse complement strand
AGCTGATCCTGCTCCTCCTCCTCCTCCTCCGGCTCCGGCTCCTGGGCTGTACTCCTCCCTATATACTACTGACGGTGTGGGCAATTCTGGACGTTGCTGCAAGGATATATCAGATATCGATTCGAAGCTTACCTGTGCGAAATGCCATGTGTCATTTCATAAAATCTGCGCGAGGTTAGTGCTGGTTGCTTTTCAGAAGTCACGAAGTCAAACAAAGCCGTCAGGTGGTTTTGTGGGCAGTGTCTGGTGGATATTGATGACTGACTGAAACCCTAAATACTCTTGAGGAGTGTCTGAGCAAATTTCAAAAAAAAAATAAAATAAGCTGGACGAGCTTATTATGGGGTTGTCGTCCAAATTTGAGAAGTTTTTGAGAAGCAGAACTTCCCCCAAAACTCCACCGCGACTACCAATAGTGACGGAGGTGGTTCTTCTACTGGTCTCAATTATATGGCTGAAAATTATGTTGTTGACTCAAGTGTTACATGAATTAGATGATCGTAATCGACGGACGTGCAATACTATTATAACACGTCTTAAATAGTCCGATGATCCGTTTGCGACTTCGCGTAAGCAGTACGATTACAAGTCTGTTAAAAAGCTTTTCCTGCAATGTGATATAGATGTTAATATGGCAAATGTTGTGAATATGCATCGATTAAATATGAAGGCAAGCACGAGTGTCGAAACACCTAAACTCCTTAAGATCGTTTTTACAAATGAAATGGATCATAATAAGGTACTGGGTGGAGTTAAGCAGACAAGAGCGCTTCCTGAGGGTTCCGAGTTTTCGGGTGTTTTCACTAATCCTGATCGCACCCCTCTTGAGATTTAAGCTTTTAACATGGCCTAGCATGGTTCAAAAAAACGGTGTAGCTCTGCCCAAAAAGTCTCTTGCGCAATCCGGCGAAATCGTCCATGGGAGTTCCGTGAACGAGATCGCACAAGTGATTGCAGGAAGTCAGCCGCAACCTCTTCTGCCGTGACTGGGTCGCTCGTAGCCGTTAACACTATCTGTAATTTTGATTCTATGCCTGTAAATGTTCATAAATGTAACTCAAATCGTTCTTCGCCTGATAATCAAGTAAATGGGAAGTATGTATATGATACGGATGTACGGATGTGCGTATAAATGATTGCTACTTAATGCACGATCTATTTTAAACAAAGCGAAGGAGTTAGAACTTTTTTATATTGGATAACAGTATCGATATTGTATCCATTGCAGAAACGTGGCCCTCTAGCTTGAACGACGACTGCGGACTGCAGATTGCCGATTACTCTCTATTTAGATACGGTAGAGTGGTTAGACGAGGTGGGGAAACTATGATCCTCGCTCGCACCAGCCTAAATATTTCTAGCTGTAACCGTCTAGATGTATCAACAGTCGAAGACGTCGTTTGATGCGAGGTTGGGTGTAGCGATGATTGTACCATTTTGGTGGATTGCTGAAACCGGTCACCCACATCTTCGGCTGCAAATGATAGTGCACTAGCTGATGAAACATATTAGCAACATTGATGGCTACTGGCTAGTATGCACATGCGGTGATTTTAACATGCCCATTCTAAATTGGGGCAGTTATACGTGGCCTGCATCGGCTGATGCTTTTATGGATGCGGTAATCAGTGCAGGCTTGACGCAGCATGTCCTTGAGCACACGAGGGGTGTTAATAGTCTAGATTTGGTTACGGATGACGTGGATGTCATCAGTAACGTTGATATTGCCGCACCATTAAAATCTTCGAATCACTTTTGGGTTTGCTTTCTCTTAGCGAACAAACAATCTTCCACCGTTTCTTATCTTGATCGCGAATTTCGGCGCCGGTATGACTGGGTCCGTGCTCCTTTTGACAATAGCTCCTTATTTGGCAGGAGCTGATTGGAATTATGTTTTTGACGCAACAGATCCTTCTCTGTGCTGGTCGAAGATGCACTCTGTCTTTCAGTCTGCTATGAACAAATTTGTGCCAATTAAGTCAGAGGGCAGGCTGCAGTAGCCCATCTGGGCTGACGGCCCTTGTTGTAAATCTCTCAAGACTAAATATAATAATGGATTTAGAAGATTTAAGCGGTCGAATACGACAGCAGCATTGACTAATAATTACCAAGAGTCGTTAATAACGTCTTTCCATATTGAACGGTCCATTCGTTCGTATGAGTATAAATTGGCTACTAACATTGATAAGAACCGTAAATAATTTTTCCCTATGCGCTGAGAATACAGAAGGCGGCCTACTATTGGTCCCATAAAACGAGCCGATGAATTGATTGCTGAGTCTACCACTGAAGATTGTATTATATATATTCAATAATTGTTTTGCCGCAGTTTTTAATGATGCCGAATTTTTGCCGCATGAAGTGCGCATACGTACTGCTGCTAGGTTACAGTCCCTGATGATCACGCCAATCGATGTGGAGAACGTAGTTTGTAAGCTATGGGACGACGCTGGGCCAGACGACAATGAAATTTATAACACCTTTTTGCGCAACACGTGCGCGGTTATGTACGCCCCCGCTAGCTCGGTTGTTTTGTATGTCGGTGACATCTGGTGGGTATCCATGAGCGTGGAAAGACACCAGAATAGTTACAATATACAAAGAAAAAGGGGACCGACGTGACTAACAATTATTGCCCGATTAGTTTGATGTCATCAGTGAGCAAAGTTATGGAATGTGCTGTTCGTAATGCAGTTTTGAACGTTTGGAGACAAAAGACCTCATATATAGGTCACCAGCACGGGTTCATCGCTAAGCGATCGACCACAACTCAACTGCGAGAATATTTAAATTTTGCCATCCGATGTGCTGATCAATGTGATTGGATTGACGTGGCGTATATAGATTTTCAAAAGGCCTTCAACAAAACTAATCATGAGGCGATGCTGATGAAGCTGTAACTTTACAGAATTTTTGAAAATTTGCAGCTATGATTTCGTAGCTATCTGTGTGACCGCCGGCAGGCAGTGTACGTTAACGGCTCTCTATCGGAATTGTTTTGGCGTTACACGTGGAGTCCCCCAGAGGTCTGCCTTGGGTTCAATGATGTTTCTCATTTTCATAAATAACATCGATGAGTCTGCGACAAGTGAAATTTGCGGACGACATTCGCTTGGCTAGGCGGGTCATAGTGACTAACTCTTTCGCGAGATAGATTTCCATTCGTTACAAGCGAATTTGGACGCACTGGAAATGTATTTTGAGCATTGCGTTTGACTGTCAGTGCTTTCAAATGTGGCATTATGCATTGTAGCTACAATAATCCACGATCAGTCTATTCGCTGGCAAATAATATTTTTAACGTTTCGGAGGTATAAACGGATTTGGCAGTGTTGGTACGTGACTCGCTTAAGTTCTCCGATCATTGTGCCGCTGTGGTTGCCAAGACGCATAAAATTATATTGTTTCTTAAGCGAACAACTCGCACACGGAACAAGACTGTTTGGCTAATTTGTATTGGATTTTCGTGCGTCTTCACGTCGAATGTGCTAGAAATGTGTGTGGTACACATCTTGAGAGAGATATTGAGTTACTTGTGAAGGTACAGCGTCATGCGAAAAAACTTGTGCTGGCTAAACGTTATTGGAGCTATGGTGACCGTCTGCGGTATTTGGGACTTAAAACGTTGCAGGGCGGCGGATACGTAGCGATCTAATCTTGATCTCCAACATATCGAATGGTGAAATTGACGTGGACATCTGGTCTTACTTTGCGCCTGGGTGTCCATTGACTAGAGCACACAATATGGAACTGAAACAGTTAATATTCCACGATTGGATGTGAGGCGTCATTTTTTTATCCATAGCGTCACCAATCTATGAAACTCGCTGCCCTATGAAGTTGTCAATGCCCCTACGACGTCGTCCTTCTATCAGAGGCTCCACGTTCCCAACTTACTGCCATTCTAATCTGTGTATAGCGTTTTTCTTTCAGCTCTCATGGCCCTGCGAAGGCAAGGCAATCTTCTCTCCGTGCAGGTGCGTTCGACGTCGTCCTTCTATCAGAGGCTCCACGTTCCCAACTTACTGCCATTCTAATCTGTGTATAGCGTTTTTCTTTCAGCTCTCATGGCCCTGCGAAGGCAAGGTCATCTTCTCTCCGTGCAGGTGCGCTCTGAACATTCTCTCGATCTACATGCAAACGAATCATCTGAGTGTACCTCATGGAGAAGAAAGGTACAGACAAAGCAAGGTACACACAGTATATTCCGGGCAAGCTCGTACCCATTTTATAGGTGAACAAACTACAACGCGCTCTTACTCTTTTGCCCGAGGAGATTATGAGCAGAGCATGTCTCGTATATGCGGCCTCATGTTTATGACTCCTGCGCATGAGACCATTGCGCCCCACACGACCATTAGTTTAATAATAAACATATTATATTCGTAAATGAAACTAGATGGTACTAAATGATGCAAAACTGGTGCATAATCGTTATTGGCGATTACAAGCTTAAGTTTAGGCAGCTTGGTCATGGTTTAGTTCACCCTCTATACAGCAGTAAATGTATCGACCACTGCCGGCGAGCTTATCTTCCACAACTGATGACTGCTAGCTTTTGCGCCCTTTACGGCAGAAAATTGTTTACTCCTGACCCATGACAATTTACAGGCCGGCTGACGGCTCTCTCAGGTTTTACCTAGCACAATTCTAAACACCTCTTTCATGCGACATATGTGTGGCTAATACGATTTCTTTGTTGTGTTCAGACGGGAATGACAAATTTTTAGTATACAGGTAAGTACCGCATAGCGAGTCATGCGAGAAATCGATCATAAGAAAAGAGCTACCCTTTGCGCACTGCTTTAAGATGAAGTGCTCTACACACCTATACGTGTGCCTAAGTTTATTTTTGTCCTGTCAATCAATCAATTCAGATTTAACAATTTCGCCGTCTCCTTGCAGACTCGAGGCTGGCCATGTTGATTCTAAATGGTCACGCTGTTCGTCACAAATGTCTATGGGGGTAAGGGGGCTACTTCCATGAAGATCGGACACCTGTCAAGCCATATTTACTACCTTAAGGCTCAGCAACCACCCACCCCCGTCCGATTTAGGTACGCGGAAGCTTTTACGAAAATTACCAAATTACGTTGTTCGTGCAACATTATGCATAACAAATTGGCAAGAATTGGGAAACAATTCAGCAAAAACTGGGGAGAATTGGAAAAAATGGGTAAAATTGTACCAAAATTACTACTTCCATGAAGATCGGACACCTGTCAAGCCATATTTACTACCTGAAGGCTCAGCAACCACCCACCCCCGTCCGATTTAGGTACGCGGAAGCTTTTACGAAAATTGCCAAATTACGTTGTTCGTGCAACATTATGCATAACAAATTGGCAAGAATTGGGAAACAATTCAGCAAAAACTGGGGAGAATTGGAAAAAATGGGTAAAATTGTACCAAAATTGGTGAAAATTTCAAGTTTCTGAAAATTTTAAAAATTTACCCTCCATCAGCAGCCCTAGACTTACCACACCACCCGCAAGAGCAATCTACTGTTCTGATCCGACAAACCTTGACACCTATGCTGATCCTTGAACGCACGATTTCTTGCAATACATGTACACCGATAATCAACATGGTTCCCTGTGTAATGGTTTATCGTTGTATTTGTACAGCTGTTTCTTATTGTAGCTTTTGTTGTTGATGACATTTATATTGTTTTCCTGCACATATATTTGTCATAATCGTCAAGCGATAAATTTTTTTCGGCCCATGTCAAGTGTATCAATCCGTGCTACCAAGAGTTGATACTGCACGACCAGAGTTGAAAGCCCGATAGGAAATTCTACCTCACCCTGATGCAAAGCTACAAAGGCACTACTACAAACGCTTGTTGTGAGAGCTGAGATAACTAACTATCAGTATAAATGGTTCATCAAATTTAATAACTGATTTCCGTTCCAAACTGACCATTGGTGCAAACAAATCCTTACTGGAATAAGCTGTAATTACGAAATTTATAAAAACATTAACGAACTCTTACCGTTAGCTAATTCCCGCATTACCCGAGGACATTACAAAATTGCTACTCCTAGCGTACACCCAGAGAGGAAAAGAGCGGAAGAGGGGGTATCGCGGGTCGACCAGCGCACTTCCAAATCTATGTTGGGCTCTGTTGTCGTCTGCCGTAGGTCGCCAAGTTTTCAGCCTTACCCCTGCCCCTACTGACACTGCCTATCCACGAAGCGGCACTGTGAGCAACAAACTAGCGAAATTCTTTCGAAACATATATTTAATCAGCTCTATAATTGCCAATTTTTAAGATACATCAATTTTTGATTATGGTGACTACGTTTACAATCCTAAGGCGCGCCAGAAATTCTAAAATATTCTTGACCTATTTGCTACTACGTTAGATAATTTGAGAATTTGTCACCATGACTTGCTAACAAATATCGTGATATATATTGCAGAATCATGACCAGGATGAAATGCCACAAAGCTCAAACTATTTTCGAGAATTTTAAATGTATTTGACATTTTTGAGCCACTTCAATCAAGTCATATCATATATAACAATAATCATATTTGTAATACTACGGTTAAGAATGTTGAAGGCTCCCCTTAGCTGCACATAGCGATTAGCTTTGGGACATGTCACATGGAATGTTGTTGTTTATCGATGAAAATAATTCCATTAATGCGAAGAGATGTTTAGTTCATAGCTTCGAACGAATTTCATTTCACAGCTAATTTTATTATGAAATCTGCAGTGTATAAAAATGTAAAGGGATACAAAAAATGACAGGTGTAAAACCAAAAAAATTCAAGCTTTTATCTGGAAATATGACAAAAATTGGGAATTATTTAAACAACCGTGACGTGATATGATAAGATGAGATATAAGCAGATTTCAACACTACATTTTTTAAGGCTGGTAATATTTGAGCTGAAGAACTGCCTTGCCGAAATTATCATCTTCCAAAAAAACTTTCGTATTAAAATCTTTGAGAAGGTGCTGTGCAATGTATAATGATTAACGGTATTCCGACAACGAGTATTTAACTACTAATTAAAATTAACTTAGAATACACATTGTAAAATAATGCAGCATTAGTGACCGGCCAATGTTTTTCCAGTGACAATAGTTAATTGTCTAGTCTCTCAGATCGTTGACATACGATGGTACGGCTAGATTCTTCCAATAATCACGCGTGCTCATATATTTAGGGGCATCATACTCCTGAGGCGTCGAACCCCCGCCCCAATCTTTCCCACGGTAGGAAGCGCCGATTCTCTCAGGCGCCGTAAAAAGCGACTAAACCAAAAGGCTCCCAGCTCTTCACCTGGCCAACCGGCTCGTGTCATAAAGGGCCGTAGGCCAACTCCCCCTCTCCCTCTTCCCAGTAACCCGGTTACCCACCTCAGTGCCACAGTCTCATATAGCAGCGGTATGCTTAATTGAAATAATTTATTTTAGATGTCACTTTTGCCAACGCAAATTTGTATGAATTAAATTATTCAGTCATGACAGCAATTCAGAGTGCGACTATTCTATAACAAAAAAAATTAAAATAAAAATTTTTTGACCAACACGAAAGACTAGGTCTGCAGATAAAATCTCAAGCCGTGTTTTTTTGTAGACGGGGAGAGTTGAGGATGACGGAAGTTCACAGCCGTCCAATGTTTCGTAGAAGCCATTTTTAGCATGTCGAATAATTCAGAATGTCGTTAGGATTAAGCGCAAACAATAGCGTATAAATTTGGATTAATTTGGGCGAAAACATAAGTTTTGAACGCGTTAGTGTCACAGTGACAGAGCTGTCGGTTATAAACGTTCAAGAACACACGTGGAGTTACGTAATTCTTATTTGTTAAGATATTAAATCTTCTTAGGCCTTCGACAATTACTTAGCTTCTGCCAACCATACACAGTCACATGACTTATTGCAGCTGAGATCTCGCTAGCACATTGAGGCAGCAACATAGCCTTAGCCGAAGCCTAAGCCTAAGCCCATATACCAGACAAGAGCGTAGCTTCACCATTATCTTTCATACAACGTATTTATCTAGGATTTTATTATAAAAATATTAATTACAGCTGCTAAATTTTTGGTTACCAGCCGTAATTTCCAAACGGCGTTGGTCGGTTGACCAGGGAAATATGTATTCAGGCTTTCACGGTTTGACAGTCATTGGCATCAGAAAACATGGACGTCTGCAACACCTTGTATCGCTCAGTTATAATGCTAAAAATTTCAGTTGCAAAGGCCTTGTGTTTGAACGGTCTGCTGGACGAATCGATATGTCGTCCAGTTTGCACGAAACATTGTGCTTGCTACGGTGGGTAGCCGCTAATGAAATTATGTTTCGGATAGTGAGAGATCGGAGGTTTTAAGGTTTGACCGTGTAGAAATTCGCAGCGTGATAACTGATATCTGTTATTAACTTGCAATCTCATTTTTGCCCATAAATTTCATTATTAACTTACGATTTCATTTTTGGCTTATACATAACGCTCCTGTTTCATTTTCGGGTCTTAATGTAAAATTTTTTAAACAACTGATGTTTTCACGCATCGCTGGCAGGTCCTCAAAAGAGAAACAGTACAAGTAAAATAGTGATGGGGTTAGTGCTAAAAATACCACCCAAGAACATTTAACACTAAAAAACCACCCAAGAAACCCCTAACTTGATCAATCAGTTTACTACTCTAGATCAAATCAATACATTTCCTATTTATACAAACTGATCATCGCTACAGTAAGACAAATGTGTAACAGCTAAGAATTAAACTAGATATTCAAACTGGCAAAGTTTACGCTTATTCGAAGTCAAACGTCGCTCGCCATCCATCTGTCATCGCAAATACATATCACCCAAAAGACTGTTTTTGGGCCTAAATTTTAAAACATAAAATATTTACTATTTTAGCCGCCTGGCTATTATGCCAACGTTGATTTTGAAGAGCTGTGCTGTTTTTGAAATGAAAAGTTAGTCTTACACAAGGTTTGAAGGTAATACAGAATGAAATAATGTTGACGCAATCTTGTTTTTCGTATGAAGACTTTAGGGGCGTCGCAAAGGGGGCAGCGCGGGGAGTGGCCTACCATCCTATTTTAGTGAGAAAAGTGACTGATAACGGATTTTATAACAAAATGACTGTAGACGACGGCATCGCACACGCCCACTTTTTTGTCAGACCATTCCCCCCCCACCCCACCCCGCTTTTGAAGAAATTGCGACGCCCATGGAGAACTTACATTTGTACCTTATGGCGAAAATTTTGGAACGGCGCAAAATTTAGCAAACCGATATATTTTTATTTAAACCTATCTCAGCTATTAATCAAAATCTGGACTACACCTCGACTTAAACAAACTTGTTAATTTAATTATGGTTTGCTTTTAACAAATCGTATCGCATTAACCATTAGCTCTATGATTGGTGTGATTTTATAATGACTGCTTATCTCATTGGGAAGCATTTAAATTTACAACGCAGCAAAATCGGACAAATTTCAAAGACTTTCGTGATAGAGCATATAAGATAGCGATCCGAGGTCCGGGCGCAGCCGATTCCTTAAGAGGCAGGTTGACCTTCGACGTTCGGAGGGGCAACCATTAGGCGCGCCGGTGGTGGGCGTGGAGCGCGCAATGCCAAGGTGATCGAGGTGAGGCCCGCCGACCTATGTTGTAAACGGTTCTGACGTCGTAGTTGAGGGAGTTAACAGCCTACCCCACATATGAGCAAGTAAGGTTATACACATAGAGTAATAATAACGATAATAAACGTTATTTTCGCATTGAAGGCAATGATAATAATAATAGCCTTACTATGACATGATTTTTGTAACGAGATACTGACGGCAGTGTATATAAATGTAAATATGTAGAACGTTATATTAGTACGTTATACAAATATGTAGAACGTTATTTTCGCATTGAAGGCAATGATAATAATAATAGCCTTACTATGACATGATTTTTGTAACGAGATACTGACGGCAGTGTATATAAATGTAAATATGTAGAACGTTATATTAGTACGTTATACAAATATGTAGAACGTTATTTTCGCAATGAAGGCAATGATAATAATAATAGCCTTACTATGACATGATTTTTGTAACGAGATACTGACGGCAGTGTATATAAATGTAAATATGTAGAACGTTATATTAGTACGTCATACAAATATGTAGAACGTTATTTTCGCATTGAAGGCAATGGTAATAATAATGGCCTTAGTATGACATATTTTTTAAAAACGAGATACTAACGGCAGTGTATATAAATGTAAATACGTAGAACGTTATATTAGTACGTTATACAAATATGTAGAACGTTATTTTCGCATTGAAGGCAATGGTAATAATAATGGCCTTAGTATGACATATTTTTTTAAAAACGAGATACTGACGGCAGTGTATATAAATGTAAATATGTAGATTTAGAGATTTTGTGTTAACTTCAACATGGCATTTTAGATGTTTTAGATAGTAGATGTTACAACATTTGGTGAAGGAATGGATCGGGGTAATCGAGTTTGTTCCGATTATGGCGTAAAATTGTCGAATCTACGGCTCTGATTTCCGAGACTATGTAGCAGTTTTTTAGTTGATTTTAATGACTTATATACCTCTTACTTATGCCTTAATATCGATTTGTCGTAGTTAAGCATGAAACGTGGAAATCGGGAGCTGAAAAAACACCTTGGTTTGCTTTAAACTTTAAAAACTTTAAACTGCGCCAAACACCCATGCCGTTTGAACACCATTTCCTGGGACTCAATCATCAAGCATATAAGCTTTTAAAATGAAACAATCTAGTTTTTTGCTCTCTATATCTTTATAATAATTCTTTGAATAATGCTGTCTTAAAATGTTTTTAATGTTATTGACTTACCTCAGTAAACCTCAAAGTGGTACGAAACGGCATGTGGAAATCGGGAACTGTTTTAAACAATTTGATTTGCTTAAAAGGGAAACCTTTAAAATGTCTCAAACATTATTATGGTCTTAACAGCACATTTTGAAGGCGTCAGTCAAGAAGTATATAATATTGTAAAAAGCAAAACATTTTCGGATGCAATATGTTGTTGATAGTTCTTATGACGTCTAGAAGAAACCACTGTTTCCAACAGAACAACGGCGAATAAAATTTTATAACGTCGCGTAGAACGGTTATCAATTATATACTGATACCATGCACGTTTAGTCTGCGTAGAACGGTATCTTCAGTCGATCCAAAAACTTGTCGCCAACCAATCTTGATAAAAACAAGAACTGTATGCCAATCTGACAAAAGTTCTTATGCCTCTAGAAGAAAGTTCTGTTTGCAACAGAACAATGACGAACAAAGCTTCGTCGTGTCGTCTAGAACATGGATCAATTAACGAAACCAATTCAATTTAGTCTACGTAGAATGGCATCTTCAGTCGATCCAAAAACTTGTCGCCAACCAATCTTGATAAAAACAAGAACTGTATGCCAATCTGACAAAAGTTCTTATGCCTCTAGAAGAAAGTTCTGTTTGCAACAGAACAATGACGAACAAAGCTTCGTCGTGTCGTCTAGAACATGGATCAATTACCGAAACCAATTCAATTTAGTCTACGTAGAATGGCATCTTCAGTCGATCCAAAAACTTGTCGCCAACCAATCTTGATAAAAACAAGAACTGTATGCCAATCTGACAAAAGTTCTTATGCCTCTAGAAGAAAGTTCTGTTTGCAACAGAACAATGACGAACAAAGCTTCGTCGTGTCGTCTAGAACATGGATCAGTTAATGAAACCAATTCAATTTAGTCTGTGTAGAATGGCATCTTCAGTCGATTCAAAAACTTGTCGCCAACTAAAATTGAAAAAACTACTGCCTGCCAATCTGATAAACTTTAGGTTCGAACAGTTTAATAGGTTTTGTGAAAGCAACGAAGACTTCGGAATGACAAGGATGGACTAACTGCCCATCAGTCCTTTTAATATGGCCGCAACATAACGCTTCACTGATTCATATAATGTTGCTTGGACATCACTCAACGATCAGTACATACTAAGCTTCGATTCTTCGGTGTTTGGTGCTTGTTCGCTTTTCAAAATCCTTCGAACGGCTGTTCTGGGATTGTCAAGTGATTCGTAAATTTAATTTAGCAATTTCAATGAAGTTATATAATTAAATTTATAGAACATGCGTGTTGTGTACATTTCATCCTAATAGCCTGCACCTGCTTCGTTTGATTTGTGTCGTTAACCTTTGATGTTTCATTCACCCAATCTTTAGCAACTGGTCTATAGGTATGCCTAAGTAGCTAAAATAGCGGTCCGGGAAAGCAAAGCCATATAAGTGATGTGGAACCTTCAATTGTATATAAGTGATATGGATCCTCTATATTGAACTGAAAATCAGTAAATATTATTAGCTTATTCATAGAAGCAAGAGTGCATTAGGGAAGAGCATGACACTTCCCTGCACTCACATGTTAGCCCGTGTTTGTTGGATGATACGGGCGTTTTCGGCAGTTTCTGGGGGGGGGTCGAGATGCCCCGATGCCCCCAGTTGCTGGAGGTAACTCGGACCCACCATCCCCAGTTTTTTGGGGGGATCGGTCGGACCCCCCAATTTCTGGGGGGTCGGTTTGTAAGCAGCTGCTGACCGACCCGACCCCCCCAAAAAATAAACTGGGGGACTCCTAGCTACCCTCCACCCCAGAAACTGGGGGGGGGGGCGGGCTCAGGTCGAAAACGCCCGTATTATCAAGCACGGGCTAACATGTGAGTGCAGGGAAGTGTCATACTCTTCCCTATTGCACTCATGATAGAAGTAATTCTCAAAGAAGACAAGTGGTGTTTGATCAGAATCTTTAACGCTGCCAGTGGACGTGCAGACTAAATTGAATTCGGTTTCGGTAATTTGATCCATGTTCTAGACGACACGACGAAGCTTTGTCCGTCCCAATTTGTTCTGTTGCAAACAGAACTTTCTTCTAGAGGCATAAGAACTTTTTGTCGGGGTGGCATACAGTTCTTGTCTTTTATGCGAAGATTGGTTGGCGACATAGTTTTTGGAATCGATCTGGAGATGCCATATCTACGTAGACTAAATTGAATTGGGCTTAGTCTTGATCAATACGATCCATGTTCTATACGCACACGACGAAGCTTTTTGTTCCGTCATTTGTTCTGTTGCGAACAGAACTTTCTTCTAGAGGCATAAGAACTTTTGTCAGATTGGCATACAGTTCTTGTTTTTTATCAAGATTGGTTGGCGACAAGTTTTTCGGATCCACCGAAGATACCGTTCGACGCAGACTGAAACGTGCATGGTGTGCACTGTATGATTGGTCAGCCGTTCTACGCGAACGTTATTAAAATTTTATTCGCCCCGTTTGTTCTGTTTGGAAACAGTGGTTTCTTCTGTTCAGACGTCATAAGAACTATCAACAACATATTGCGTGCCGAAAAATGTTTTGCTTTTTACAATATTATATACTTCTTGACTGACGCACTTCAACATGTGCTCTTGAGCCCGTAATGACCTTTCGAGGCATTTCTAAAGGTTTCCCTTTTTTAGCAAAATCGCGAATTGTTTAAGGAACAGCGTCCCGATTTCCACATGCCGTTTCGGTACCACTTTGAGGGCTGCAGAGAGAGGTAAGTCAATAACATTAAAAACATTTTAAGACAGCATTATTCAAAGAATCATTATAAAGATATAGAGAGCAAAAACCCAGATTGTTTTCATTTTTTAAAAGCTTACTATGCTT
>JASANE010022178.1:0-38635 GCA_030248225.1 Trileptium ribeirensis | reverse complement strand
CTGTATTTGTTGAATCTACCATGGTACCACTCCATATCGGTGACAAAGAAATTACTACCAGGACGATGGGGCTATGTGTGTACTGACGACGTTGATCATCAGCTTTTGCATGACTTCACGTGTCTTTGTGCAATACCGATTGCTACGTGGTTTGTTGCATAGAAATAGAGTCTTCAATAAACGCAGGCGCGCTTTACGAGGTGTGCACGGACCTTGTCCAATTTGTTGCACACGTGTCTAGTAAATGGTATGATTTCGGAGGTCCCCAGGGAGGTAGACATCGACACCTGCTCACAGGTCATAATGCCGAACCGATATTCCCTATTTCATTCTCATCTTAGAAGTTGTTTAATTTGACCTAGTTGAGTAGTATGTTTGAACAACCATTCGAGAGATGGTGTAAATTTCGTGTTCCACTCGCTTAATCAATTTCACGAACCGGTCAGGTAATTGCAGCCGATGAGGCCTAAACAGTGTTCGGACAACCAATGGAAGTTTAGCGTCGGATGCTTTGATCATAACTTTGTTAACCGTGATTACTTATTGTGAACAGTGTGAATTGCCCAGAAAATATTAGCACGATTTGCCTATATTATCTCCACACGTGACCTCTATTATTGACCCGTGCATTCTTCTCGTGTGAATTTTGGCGCTCACTCCATGGTAAGAAGCAGTATAATAGACAATCCGACTTACCAAGGCTTGGGATATTCTCACCCGCAAGCCAGGGCGTGCAGTTTTGGCCTGTCCAAGCGGATGATCCGATTGCGCTTTCTAATCGAATAACAAGAGACGGTTGTTAGTTTTCAAGCCTTTTTTCATCGTTATGTACAGAAGAGAGTTAGGGGCAAAGCAATTAATACAGAGCATCAGTGGTAACATGAGTAACAAACAGCGGTTGCATCAACGGTTGGGTTAACAAGGTTCCGGGTCTGCTCCCATTGAGAAGTTCAGAGCGAGTGCGTGCCCGACTAAACTGGGCATCAGAAATCTTTATCCCAGCGCTCCAATTCTAGCGTCGTTCCTGCGGCTATGGGTTCCAAAACAACGACTGATGCGCGTCGAAATACGTTCCGCGTAGCGCGCGGCGCTACCCCTATTCGCTACTCCTAAGGCAAAGGTATGAATGCACCCTTTCGAAAGTAGGGCGTTTTTCTGGTGATCAACTGCCGGAGATACGGAGGGGAGGTCAAGGCAACGAATGCCTACGCGCGAATGGAGCGGCAGTGAGCATGACAAAATGGAAGGTGTATGGTTGGGTACTAGCTTACGATACTACAGTTAATACGGAATTATGCAAGAGGTTATAACACGTACAGCAAGTGTTACAATTCAACGCTAAAGTATCGATAATTGATCATCTAAATGCACGGTACATGGTTATCACGATAAAGTCAAATGTGGTACTCATCATTGCATATCTAGGAGCATCAGAGCAGCTACGGTACAAATCAGTGTATGGTTATAAACATCAAGTCATAGTATAGGCTCATGTGTAGTGACATTCAAAAAACAATTGTGGTACAGATCAAAGCGTGGTTTGGCGCAATAAAGTGAGCATCCTACAGATTCCCGTTCCCTAAAGCGACCTTCCTGTAGTCCCTTCGTAGTGACGGGTCCTATGCCACTATCAATCAACAATTATTTGGACGGCTAAGACGATCATATGTGAAACATAGCCCTTATTGAGGCCAACGCCGGGGGTTATAATAACTTTAAGATGAGGACGCTGTATAATCCCGAGTTATATGACCGCCGAAGCCCCTGCTTGACCGGTCAGCACTACCATCCTTCAAACATTCTGCTAAAGTAAACATGTCCTTGGGTGACTTAGGTGTAATTCCGCAACTTAGACCCTATCGTCAAGTTGATTAAACATTTGAAAGCAGCATTCGAAAGAATTACCAAAATCAAGGTGCATTTGGTATACGACAACATTATGTATACGTTATTACACAAACTCCGAAACGACCACAAATTATGATAACCTCGTAAAACTCAAGAGCAAAATAAAAGCAACGCGATGTACAAAAGCAACGGTAAAGCGGAGTAAAACGTACTCTCCCTTGAACAATTTTGTTTAAACTCATTCAATTCGAGTCCCCGAAATTTGTTTTCTCTTCTTCCCCTCCCTTATTTCCTTAACTAATGAAGATAACAATTCCTATTCACCCCGAAAACATACATATTATCCTCAGTTTTCGACATCCGTTGGACCTCAACAGCGGCATGAGCGTCGACCATTCCACCAAGCTGCAGAACTTTCAGAAACGCGCCAGCAAGTATCGAGCCCAAAAACACCGCTTATGCTTGATTAATTCTACAACGATTCTAGAAAAATTTAACCGCGGTCGGTTCACAGAAAATTCTTACAACCTAACTCAGTTCAATAGATCGTGTAAAACGTGTATCTATTTTATCCCCAAGGTCATTTTAGGGTTTACCTAAAACCGCGGGAACCAGAGTGACTTCGACTATTGGAATTTCTAATCACACGACTCGGAACTCGACCTCGAGACTTGTGTTCCAGAAAACGCTATGTGTAGCCTTTCAGAGGGAAGGGCGGTTTCGCCTACAAGCGGAGAGACATCCGACTTGAAAGAGAACGGGCGATTGGCTACTGTCAATCAAGAAATCCAGTGGGCACAGCGGCTCCAACTTTTGTCTCCCATTGGGATCTTGAGAATAGCCTCCGCCCTAGTTCGCCATCTTATACGTCAAAATCCATGAGCCGCTGATAAATCCAAATCAACCGTCGAAGCCGAGTTAAGAATAAAGATGAAAGTTGTAAACAAAACACGTATTGCAACACTTGCAACGGAGACGGTCTGTCGAGACCAACCGACCTCCGTGCTGCCGAAGATCAGACTGATTCCTCGATTCAGAGTGTCACTCGTAAGTTCGAAGTCTTCAGCCGTATTATGAGATAGCGACTTCATAGAAAACATACAAATGGCTGTTCATCGCCGACCGCCCAGTTTTTTCGGGTTTTTCCTCGGTGTCCAGATTAGAAATTTCTCGGGGAGCTTAAAGTTGACAGCTACCGTAAGCTGTCGTTGTCCTTAAAGAGAGTCGGCTTCAATCGAAATCGCCGACATCAAACTTGAACCCTCCGAATAGTCGGAGGTCGGCCATCTGCTATCTCGACCCAGTTTTACATGAATTCGTGAACCCTGAAGTATTTACTTCTCGTAATCAGTGCCAGACGTTTTTATTAATCAAATCGATAACGTAGTAATGAAGAACGCTAAGTCATAGTTTAAGCCCTCAAAACTAGTTTTGATCATCGTCCATCAATCCGAAGACGCTGTTTCGCAAGTTGGTTGCACCAAATTAAACTTGCAAAATGTTCTCGTTATTGTTGGGTTATTTAACCGTTTCCTCGTTGCTCGGATCAATCACGTTGCGTCGACCGTAATGACTTGAAGGCGAGCAACGATCGATCTTTCGCACAGTCCTTGAAGACAACGCAATTGATCTCGCAATCCGATGGATAGACAGGTTATATCCTGCTCATGTGTCAACCCGGTTGCAGCGCCATATGTTGCTTTCTTCTACTACTGTCTTTGTCGTCCAGATACGCCGACCAGCTAATCACGATAAGATGAATGGCCCTCAATCACGAGGACACCTCAGTCCGTCAATTAAAGTTGCTTCTCGTCATGGCTTTCAGCTCAACATGTCGTCTTTGCAGCTTCCCAGGAGGGCGTGGGTCATCGGACGGGGCCCCAACGGGGGTCGGGGGCGTGGCACCCACCCAGGGAGCAACCACCGGGAGGCCACCCATGGCCGGCTCTGTCGGGGGCCGCTACCAGTCCCCAAACTACTCCCTTTTTTCCACCAAGGTTCTGCGTCCATGCTTATATATGTATATGTTATATAGTTATAAAACTATAAAATTTAGTATGTAAAATATATATAAATATATACCTATACTTTTTTGTTGTCGTGTCCTCGTTATGGTTTCCGTCGTTGATTATTTATTCGACGAGGACACGATTGTTATGCCGACACGAACAACTAACACGAGGTCAGTCGAGGAGAAAGGAAGGAAAAAGAAAACAAGGCAACAAAAGAAGAGAGAGAGAAAAAAGCGACAAAGAGAGGAACACGGGAAGGGATGGGACAAGGGTTCCCAGGGGGAATATCGGCCGGTCCGTGTCAGATTTTTTTCCATGACGAAAAATGGGGTCGAATGACACCAAACACGAGGGGGTAGACGTAATATTGGGGCAAGTCCCGCCTGGGTCGCTCTATATATTGTGGTATAGGGGACTTTGGCGGGCTCTCCCGCCCAACGGCTGGGCAGAACGACGCCAGCCTGGCACCTTTGGACTCCCCATTGAAGGGCGATTTAAATGACGGCACGCCGGTTCCACGTGCTGAAATTGAAAAAGTGTTAGAACGGCTGCGTTAAGGAGAGTCTTGACGAAGGTGAGGGCTCTTTCGATGGCTATCCCGGGTTAACGGATGGGAGGACGAAGACCCGCTCGGCATATTTGAAGATATCTACACGTGGTGAACGCAATGAGGGGCGATTTGCCCACTTTTGAGTTGGGAATAAAATTTCAGGTATTTCGTAATTATTCCAAACTAGGGGCACTTTGGTAAGTTACGGCGGGCTAGCGGGAAGCAAGCCGGAGGCTCGCCGTATATCGATGTGCTCGCCGAAAGTTGGCGAGTAGAATGAGGGGTCGCATGCATACATTTAGGACTAAGGGTCGGACAGGGAAAGGTACGAACCATTAAATGTGTCCATATCTGTAACATGTGTTATAGAGTAGTCGCCTGACGGAGGGCAACCGACATGTCGCCTTACGCGTCGGACGGATCAAGACCCACTTGTGTTCGTTGAATTCTTTGAGGGATAGGGTATATAATGATATGCGGGACTTCTATTGGTGAGCCTGTAGTAAATAGGGGTGATAGGTGAAATGGCGATAACCAGGCGATTGTGGATGCTAATGATTAAAAAAACAAGAGGTTCAGCGGTCACCCTCTGGCGGATCACAGGGCACCATTAGACCCAATGCCGTCCTTTAGTCGTCCGGTGATGTAGGCTGCTCGGCGCTGTCGTTGGTTCCCTCGAGGGCGGCCTTGTTCTCATGAATAAGAGATCACCAAAGCGTCGATTCAACGAAATCGGGTGAGAATACCGATTAGTCATGTGATTTCAAACTTTGAGAGCTGACACAAAGGACGGAAAAGGAATGGTTCGTTCGAGAGAGCGAGTGAAGAAACGGAGGGACATTGGGCTAAGATATGGTACGTAATATATATGCATGTATAAAATATGTCGAAAAACATGCCGATTTTACGCCCTCCTTGACAGCCAAACTTAGCGTAAGTACTCGGGTCGTTTTCCCGAAATCAAGACCGTTAGACGGTTACGGCCGGACAAACCAGCCCGACATCCGTCGTTCCCAAACATTCGGAAACTACCGTACCCCATGATTTCCATTAGCTTAAGCTTGTAGCTTTTCTGTCGTTGTCGCGACCATGGCCACATGTATTATTCGCGACCATGGCTACTTGTATAATTCAACCTAAGTAAGGTTGATATTTTGGTTCTGATTACAAGGGGGCCATTGATCCAACTTGAGTAGTCGATGGCCTCCTATCCCTGGACGGTCGTAACCGTGACGTTTTACTGCTAATATGCGACTGGTCGAGTCCCGGTCGGGCTCCCAAGTTCTCGTTAGGGGTCAACACCCCATGCTATTCGGCAACCTTTTCGAACTCTGCTTTACTCGAGGCCAAGTTCATTTTGGAGGTGTTCGCCTAGACTCATCCAATTAAACTTCAAATGACAATACTGTGGTTACAAGATAGTCATGCAAATGCAATGATAATGATGACAATAAGCGCACATAAACAACTGCAGTTAATAAGCAATAAGCATTAGTAAATGAACGGTTAATAAGCAACGCCCAATTATTAATAGAGCCATGGTACCATGCAATATACCGTCCCTCCTGATAAAATTTCAATTTGCGCAGATCTTATATCAGCAGGCTGATATGCCGCCCGTAAACCACTGTCACGCGATCAGGTTTAATTCGGGAGGTATTTTAAGTGGTTCTAACGTCGAAATCCCGCAAAAGCACGTAACGGGCCGAACGGTCCTGTTACAAATAAAAAACCTCAGGTTGAATCGTCTTTTGATTCAAATACTAATCTTCATACCTTTAAAATGGATACTGTTAATCAGAAAGATGGTTTTGTTGATAGGAAACGACAAATGCATAGTACGAAATCGCGCATTATAAAGTGGTGCAATCATGCCAATTTTTAAGCAAACAAAGGCGTTAAGTTTATAATCCGCAAAACTTGCACTGAAACATCTTCAACGGCCAGCCTTCTGTTGATTTTGGCTTTACTAAAAAGCCCCTTTGTATCATGCAAAAAAAATAACGCCAACTAAGATAAAGATACCCATGTTCCCCCCGCCGTTTCAATTTACTAATGCCTTCAACTTTTAGAGGTCACCTACTTGATAATTGGTGACACTGTCGCCAAGTAGGACGTCATAGCATAAGTGCTCAGTACTTTTATTTTATAAAAATTTCCAGGCTGAATAACTATAAGGTGCTCCGTTATCTCAACACGACGTCCCTCATACCTCACCTCCTTTAAAGTCTTGCAGACTGCGTGCTAAAATACCATGTCTGCAACATCCATACAGCCTGGATACAAAATATTGAGATTTAAAAACTATTAAAAGTGAATATTTCACATAGCTACAGTTACAACCACTTCGCCCTAAAGTAGTAGTCTATTTTGTTTACGACAGTGGAAACAAAAATGTTGTAACTAAGGGTGGGTTTAATATCTTGATAATAATGAATTTCTTGATTTTAATTTTACGATAGGGCGACGTCCGGGCTTAACAGTAGGCTTTATGAAATTATGCCGTTTTTATCTTCCATTTGCATAGCTGTATTACGGCTAGGTTTTTAGCTTTAAACTCCAATAAACTGTAGCGAATCAAGTGACGTAGCTGCGTGATGTTGCAAGAAAACAAATTTAGCCATACTTTTTATGCCAACTACTAAATTGTCACTGTACTGATTTGCCTTATTAGAATAAAATGGGTTAAGTTTAATTAATTCGAACTAATTCTCTATCATAAAAGATATAGAAAGCCATATTAAAATTTAGCAAAAATTTGGTGACATTGTATGTATTTTAAACTTCATTATACCTTCCTGAAGAATTTATCACATACAGCTAATTGTTACAACTAAAGAATAAATGATCTCAAGAAATCTATTGGCTTGATACCACCAAGCAAATAAACCTGTTGATAACCGTTGGGTTAAACCAAGGATGAATTAATGAGCAACCAGTAATTGTTCCTACGCAGCTGCGTAACGTTTGAGTAGACTAAATAAAAGCTGAAGCGCCGCTTATTAGTGATTAAACAAACTGGAAAGAGATATGGGATAGGATATAAAGGGCAATCCAAATTGTCTTTCCAAAAGTGTAGTCGCGTTGTAACTGAGGTTGCGGGAACGATTTAGCCAATTTCCGAGTAGCTAGCCTTCATCAAAGAGGCGATTGGGGGAGGTCACCCCGGGTCCGTTGAAGTCAATGACTTTTTAGCTGCTCTAAATTATTAAGACTAAAATATCTGCTGTTTTTCGAACCTCTTCTGGTAAGCCCGCGCCATAGTAATCAACGGACCCGCACGGTAATACAGGACACATTGATTAAAACGTGGCCGAATAGTGTACTCATACTGTTCTGTCCTGATGGATCCTGAATATAGGTGTTCAACCACCACCGGCACCGGAATTTTTACATTTGGAGTCGTTTTTGTTCCAAGCAGAAAAATCATGCTCCTAGCATATAAAAACATTGTTAAGAGTAACATGGTACTAAAAGAAAGGGAATCTAAGGCCTTTATATGTCGTTTGTTGATATGAATTGATAAATTATGAATTTATATGCCAAAAAGTGTCACTATGTAAGATCACAAACAGTATACGAGCAGAACTATACGAGCATAGATCAAAATATAAAAGGCTTTAAGTTGTACATATGACCCCAAACTGTAGAAACCCAAGAGTTCCACCTTAGCAGGTAGTATAATTAGTCATAATTGGTGTTCATAATTTGTATTTACACATGAACGATTGTAACATAAGGGGGTCTAAACTTAATATACAAGGATTGTTATGTCTTAATTAATAGAGGCCCAATACCTGGCGGCTATATTGAAAATCTAGCATTGAAATAGATTTCAACCACGTATTATTTAATAAGCACTTTACCTCGTATTTGAAAGATTTTTCATATTAGTTTTAATTTTTCTTGAACTATTTGCATTTTTAACAGGCATATTTTTCAACAAATGTCATCTTCGCCAAGTTACGCTCATAGACCATTCTGAGCTGAAAAATTCAACAACACGCTAATTTGTGTACATCGCGTTATAGCTGTTATCTGTTATAGCTGTTCAGGATTACTGATACGTTTTTAAAGCTTGCGAAACGCCAAAACGTGTAATTTTGCGTCAATAAAACTGTTTTAGTAAACTTCTGAAGTGGTAATATATGCTGCTTTGACTATAGTCCTAAATATAATTCTGGAGTGCTTATATTCCAGATGGTTTTAGCCAGCTCAAATTATTGTAGTCTAACGTTTTAACTAACGGTGGGCTTAACATTTTCAAAGTGGGTCTTAAGCGCTAAAAAAACGTGATCACACTAAATAGTTGAGCCAAAAACAGTATTTTATCTTTTTAAATACATACATCGCTATTGATATAACCCAGCAAATATCATATACGCGGCTATGTATGTGTCACCCTTAGCAGCGCTAATATCCATAGCACGATTTTAAAGCAATACTACTGCAAAGTGTGTACGGACAAAGTTGAATCAAAATCTTATTTGTTCCTATTAAGACATACATTGCAATTGTGATAATTTAGCAAACATCATTTACACACATAAGGAGGCCAACCTTCGCCTTTGCAACGCAAATATCAATAGCACGCTTTCCAGTGCAATACAGATACCAATAAAAGTGTTTGGAATACAGATGCCAATAAAAGTATTAGGGTAACAACACCGATTCTTCTTGCATCGTATATATTTCAATCATATAGAGTAGTAAGCAGTTAGTATAAACCGCGATAGTAATTTAATATCTTCTTTTAGCATATTTTTTTTCGTGTAGAGCAGTATAACGTCTTAAATTCGACAAGCTTGGCTTGTTGTAAAGAATGGCTACAATAATAAACCCCTACGTTTTACTTTTGAATATAGTTGCAAAGTATAAATTTCTAGTATGTTGTATTGTCTAATAGTTTATTTATAACTATGTTTATCAGCGTCCATGAAAAATAGTGATTACTCATAATCTATGCACTATTATTCTTTAACAAGCTATACTGTGTAAAAATAATACCGTCGAAGAGAGTTTTATTTTTCTTCAAGATAAAGGTGTCACAACAGTATCCTGAGACGAAAGCCATTTGGTGGATACATTCTTGTCGCCATTTGGTTTTTGCGAGAGAGAAGAGCATAAGAACACAAAACCAATCTTCAGTTTCAAACAAACATCAAGGCTAACGGCCCTGCCGAGAGGCTTGAGTTACTTCCTTTCGTAAAATATGTAGTTTTACTAGTTAAATAAAGATCTGAAAATATCACATTTACCATGCTGACGTTCTATGTATGAATTTGTGATATAAATCTGAATTTAAAGTTTTAAGCATTCTAATTTGGTCTTAATGATACACATTTTAAGGTCATATATGCCCTTAGTAACGTGAAGCTGGTAAATGTATAATTTCAGAATTTTTTTGTAGTTAAAAGGACAAACAGATGCTATAATGAATACGCACGAATGCACTATGATTTTTAAGCCTTGTGAAGTTACTAATATGACTTTTAGATAGCGTCAATTTAAGAATAATACAAAAATGTTAAATATGATCTGGCTAATTTTTAGCATTTTGGCTAATGCGATACGTTTGCGGCGTGCCATTATCGAACTGTATGCGGACGGAATATTTATTCCAAATTATCGCAATTTATTTTAGCAATACTAAACGTATAATGCAAAAGGCGAACACAATGTCACAGCCTGACGGTTGAAACGAAAACGAATTGTTTAAACAGAACTGCTTATAACGGGACAAGAATTTGAATTACATGAATAAATGTGACAACATGCTGCGCCAGTGTGGATTCAATCAATGTAGTCGAAGTCCCATGTCTTTGACGGGGTGTGTCTCGGAGTGGACTGGACGACTCTTTGGGCGTACATGCCTCAGGCGGTAATCCTGGCCCTACAAACTAGATCCTAGAATTCATTCTAAAATTCACAATATTGTGCTTGATTTTGCATAAATTGCTGAAATTTAGCTAAAAGCTAAAGTGCTAAAAATTTTCGCGCACATGCCATGCGCGATACGGCATGGCTTCGGGTGAGGGCAATAGAAGTAAGGCCCGAAGAGAAAGTTTTAAAATAAAGGTTTATCTAGAAGTCTGAAGTTGAATCATTTAGGAGTTGGAAATATAATCCGTTGCATGATACAACATGACAAGAACAATCAAAACACTTCAATTAGGATTAAAATTCTGTGAAGTGTGGCAAATTGCGTAATCCTAAAGCTACTTCCTGAAGTGACTGGACCTAAACCAGATTTATGATGTATGACAGGGCTTAAATATATAATGTCACACGGTCTGTTGTAGCTACACTACACTACTTGCTGTACAATTTTTTCACAACTTTCACTTTTTCTTTGTGCAGCGGCAGAAGCCACAAAAGATGCGCGCGCATAGCACCACGAAGCTTTAGAAAAATATGTAGACAAAATATCTACGATGGCTGATGCTAAACGTTTTCAACAAAAACTAACCGGAACAGCCGATGCAGTAACCAGCTATTCCAAAGGAAGATCTCTTATCATAAATAAGCCTGAATAACGACTTACGGTTGGTTTTCGTGCCCAAATCAGACAAACACCCGATTCCATAGAAACTGCTTCAGATAAACGCGACCAATGACCGGTGTACAATTTGGAGTCCAAAATATTTAACGGTGAATCGCTGCTCTGGTGAGGTACATTACAACTGTTGTGCCTTGTATTATATAATTGTTTACTTTATTAATACATCTAAAAACAGAATACAGTAGACAAATTTACGACGATGCTTAAATGGATAAAATAATGAAACAACGTAAATGTATTAAAAATGATTGACATCGTTCCAATAATGATAGTGACAGCACGATGCATCGTGTGTCAGCCACCGATGGCTTATATTAAAGTAGTTGGCACTATTTTAACCGTCGCACGCCGTGGATGAAGAAATCATTGCTGATTTACCACCGCTAGATCAACCGATTAATGTTCAACTTGCTATATATTTTTCACATCTAAAACTATATCCCGCAGAGCACGGTAAGCACAAAGACTTACAATTTAGTGGCAATGTGTCCTATTTCAAAGTTGTGTCCCATTCCACAAAGAGCCGACCTAGCAAGTCGAAAACCAAACTTGAAATTCAACAGAGAAAACTTTTATGTTTATTTTTAAGTTAAAAATAGTATTTGTGTTTTTCTTTTGACTTTTACAACTTAAAATAAAAAGTAATGCTAAAAGCCATATGTCGCTAAAACATTGAAAGAAAACTAAAACTAACATAACAACAATTTTGATTGCAGCCCAAAATACTTAGGAAATGATGTCCAAATAACACAAGAGTTGATTTTCAAACGTTGAACGTTAAACGTTTAAACGGTTTTCATAACGTATATCTAACACCTTAACATATAACACTAACTTCCTTCTTCAATTTTAATACTAATATCCCATCTTCAATCTTCTAATACCTAATCTTCCTCTTCTTCAATTATAAATACTTCATCACTTCTTAATTTTTCAATACTTAATCATTTCTTTTCAATTTTTAATAACTAATCTTCCTCTTCTTCAATTATAAATACTTCTCACTTCTTAATTTTAATACCTAATCATTTCTTTACAATTTAATACCTAATCTCCTCTTCCTCAATTTTCAATTATAAAATACTTCATCATCTCATAATTTAATACCTAACCATTTATTTTTCAATTTTAATACCCAATCTCCTTTCTCAATATATAAATACTTCATTTTTTTTTTTTTCTCTTTTTTTTTTTTCTTTTTTTCTTTTCTTTTCTTTTCTCTTTTCTTCTTCTTTTTTTTCTTCTTCTTTTCTTTTTCCTTTCTCTTCCATTTATAAATCTTAGTCACCCCCCTCCCCCCCCCCCCCCCCCCCCCCCCCCTATAAAAAGTTGACATCGCTCTAGTTTAGTACAAGTCACGCCCTTTTTTGAATCTTTAGCCAGCTTCAATATTAAAAATAACCACCAAAAAAAAAATAAACAAAGGCTCGATGTATTTACAAATCTTAGTCCCATAAAAACTGGCATTGTTGGTTTAGTACACTGCGAATCTTTAGTGAATTCGGTATATTTACAAATCATAGTCCCATAAAAAGTTGACATCGTTAGTTTAGCATAGTGCCAATCTTTAGCGAATTCGGTATATTTACAAATCTTAGTGCCATAAAAGGATAGCATAATGCAAATCTTTAGCGAGTTAGATGTATTTACAAATCTTAGTCCCATAAAAAGTTAACCTTGTTAGTGTAGTACAGTGCGAACCTTTAGCGAATTCGATATATTTACAAATGATAGTCCCATAAAAAGTTGACATCGTTAGTTTAGCATAGTGCGAATCTTTAGCGAGTTCGATGTATTTACAAATCTTAGTCCCATAAAAACTGGCATTGTTAGTTTGGTTTAGTGCAAAACGTTTCTCATATTTACACATTTTAGTGTCACAAAAAAGTTCGTTAAACTAGAAATTATAGTTCCATAAAAATTGACTAAACAAATATGAACCGCGCCGCAATCAGAATGACCAGACTAAGGACATTCCTCCAGACATGACAGTCTTTATGTTTCTAGCACTAGCGGCATTAGTCCGCCAGATCAGGATCAGCTTCTCATATTGGCATTAAGTACAACTTCAAAAATTAAAGAAGGACATGACTTAGGCATTCAAAAATTAAAGAAGATGACTGAAGTATTTATAAATTGAGAAAAAGCAAGACTTGAGTATTCAAAAATTGAAAAAGAACATGACTTAGGTATTCAAAAATTAAAGAAGATGACTGAAGTTTTTATAAATTGAGGAAAAGCAAGACTTAGGTATTCAAAAATTGAAAAAGAACATGACTTAGGTATTCAAAAATTGAAGATGACTGAAGTATTTATAAATTGAGAAAGAGCAAGACTTAGGTATTCAAAAATTGAAAAAGAACATGTCTTAGGTATTCAAAAATTCAAAAGGATGACTGAAGAATTTATAAATTGAGGAAGAGCAAGACTTAGGTATTCAAAAATTGAAAAAGAACATGACTTAGGTGTTCAAAAATTAAAAAGGATGACTGAAGTATTTATAAATTGAGGAAGAGCAAGACTTAGGTATTCAAAAATTGAAAAAGGACATGACTTGGGTACTCAAAAATTAAAGAAGATGACTGAAGTATTTATAAATTGAGAAGGAGCAAGACTTAGGTTTTCAAAAATTGAAAAAGAAGATGGCTTAGGTATTCAAAAATTAAAGAAGATGACTGAAGTATATATAAATTGAGAAAGAGCAAGACTTATGTATTCAAAAATTGAAAAAGAACATGTCTTAGGTATTCAAAAATTAAAGAAGATGACTGAACTATTTATAAATTGAGGAAGAGCAAGACTTAGGTATTCAAAAATTGAAAAAGAACATGACTTAGGTATTCAAAAATTAAAAAGGATGACTGAAGTATTTATAAATTGAGGAAGAGCAAGACTTAGGTATTCAAAAATTGAAAAAGGACATGACTTGGGTACTCAAAAATTAAAGAAGATGACTGAAGTATTTATAAATTGAGAAGGAGCAAGACTTAGGTTTTCAAAAATTGAAAAAGAAGATGGCTTAGGTATTCAAAAATTAAAGAAGATGACTGAAGTATTTATAAATTGAGAAAAAGCAAGACTTGGGTTTTCAAAAATTGAAAACGAACATGACTTAGGTATTCAAAAATTGAAGATGACTGAAGTATTTATAAATTGAGAAAAGCAAGACTTAGGTATTCAAAAATTGAAAAAGAACATGGCTTAGGTATTCAAAAATTAAAGAAGATGACTGAAGTATTTATAAATTGGGGAAGAGCAAGACTTAGGTATTCAAAAATTGAAAAAGAACATGACTTAGGTATTCAAAAATTAAAAAGGATGACTGAAGTATTTATAAATTGAGGAAGAGCACGACTTAGGTAATCAAAAATTGAAAAAGAACATGACTTAGGTATTCAAAAATTAAAGAAGATGACTGAAGTATTTATAAATTGAGAAAGAGCAAGACTAAGGTATTCAAAAATTGAAAAAGAACATGGCTTAGGTATTCAAAAATTAAAGAAGATGACTGAAGTATTTATAAATTGAGGAAGAGCAAGACTTAGGTATTCAAAAATTGAAAAAGAACATGACTCAGGTATTCAAAAATTAAAAAGGATGACTGAAGTATTTATAAATTGAGAAAAAGCAAGACTTGGGTATTCAAAAATTGAAAAATAACATGACTTAGGTATTCAAAAATTAATGAAGATGACTGAAGTATTTATAAATTGAAAATTGAGGAAGAGCAAGACTTAGGTATTCAAAAATTGTAAAAGAACATGACTTAGGTATTCAAAAATTAAAGAAGATGACCGAAGTATTTATAAATTGAAGAAGAGCAAGACTTAGTTATTCAAAAATTGAAAAAGAACATGACTTAAGTATTGAAAAATTAAAGAAGATGACTGAAGTATTTATAAATTGAAGAAGAGCAAGACTTAGGTATTCAAAAATTGAAGAATGGCATACCTTAGCTATTAAAAAATTGAAGAAGGCAACAGTTAGATGCTTAATATGTTAAAGGTGCTTAAATATACGTTATGAAAACCGTTTAAACGTTTAACGTTCAACGTTTGAAAATCAACTCTTGTGTTATTTGGACATCATTTCCTAAGTATTTTGGGCTGCAATCAAAATTGTTGTTATGTTAGTTTTAGTTTTCTTTCAATGTTTTAGCGACATATGGCTTTTAGCATTACTTTTATTTTAAGTTGTAAAAGTCAAAAGAAAAACACAAATACTATTTTTAACTTAAAAATAAACATAAAAGTTTTCTCTGTTGAATTTCAAGTTTGGTTTTCGACTTGCTAGGTCGGCTCTTTGTGGAATGGGACACAACTTTGAAATAGGACACATTGCCACTAAATTGTTAAGATCTTTACTGCTTACCGTGCTCTGCGGGATATAGTTTTAGATGTGAAAAATATATAGCAAGTTGAACATTAATCGGTCGATCTGGCGGTGGTAAATCAGCAATGATTTCTTCATCCACGGCGTGCAACAGGTTAAAATCGTGCCAACTACTTGATATAACCATCGGTGGCTGACACACGATGCATAGTGCTGTCACTATCATTACTGGAACGATGTCAATCATTTTAATACATTTACGTTGTCATTAGTTTATCCATTTAAGCATCGTCATAAATTTGTCTACTGTATTCTGTTTCAGGATGTATTAATAAAGTAAACAATTATATAATACAAGGCACAACAGTTGTAATGTACCTCACCAGAGCAGCGATTCACCGTTAAATAATTTTGGACTCCAAATTGTACACCGGTCATTGGTCACGTTTATCTGAAGCAGTTTCTATGGAATCGGGTGTTTCTGCCGATTTGGGAACCAAAACCAACCAGTAAGTCGTTATTCAGGCTTATTTATGATTAAAGAAATATTCCTTTGGAATAGCTGGTTACTGCATCGGCTTTCCGGTTAGTTATTTGTTGAAAACGTTTCACGGCATGGCCACGTAATAATATGTCTACATATTTCTAAACTTCGTCGGTCTATGCGCGCGCATCTTTTGTGGCTTCTGCCGCTGCACAAAGAAAAAGTGAAAGTTGTGAAAAAATCTGTACAGCAAGTAGTGTAGTGTAGCTACAACAGACCGTGTGACATTATATTTAAGCCCTGTCATACATCACATAAATCTCGTTTAGGTCCAGTCACTTCAGGAAGTAGCTTTAGGATTACGCAATTTGCCACACTTCACAGAATTTTGATGCTAATTGAAGTGTTTTGATTGTTCTTGTCATGTTGTATCATGGCAACGGATTCATATTCCAACTCCTAAATGATTCAACTTCAGACTTCTAGATAAACCTTTATTTTAAAACTTTCTCTTGGGGCCTTACTTCTATTGCCCTCACCCCGAAGCCATGCCGTATCGCGCATGGCATGTGCGCGAAAATTTTTAGCACTTTAGCTTTTAGCTAAATTTCAGCAATTTATGCAAAATCAAGCACAATATTATGTAAATTTAGAAATGAATTATACAATCTCATTGTAGGGCGCAGGGATTACCGCCTGAGGCATGTACGCCCCAAAGAGTCGTCCAGTCCTCTCCGAGACACACCCCGTCAAAGACATGGGACTTCGACTACATTGATTGAATCCACACTGGCGCAGCATGTTGTCACATTTATTCATGTAATTCAAATTCTTGTCCCGTTATAAGCAGTTCTGTTTAAACAATTCGTTTTCGTTACAACCGTCAGGCTGTGACATTGTGTTCACCTTTTGCATTATACGTTTAGTATTGCTAAAATAAATTGCGATAATTTGGAATAAATATTTCGTCCGCATACAGTTCGATAATGGCACGCCGCAAACGTCTCGCATTAGCCAAAATGCTAAAAATTAGCCAGATCATATTTAACATTTTTGTATTATTCTAAATTGACGCTATCAAAAGTCATATTAGTAACTTCACAAGGCTTAAAAATCATATTGCATTCGTGCGTATTCATTATAGCATCTGTTTGTCCCTTTAACATAAAAAAATTCTGAAATTATACATTTACCAGCTTGACTTTACTAAGGGCATATATGACCTTAAAATGTGTATCATTAAGACCAAATTAGAATGCTTAAAACTTTAAATTCAGATTTATATCACAAATTCATACATAGAACGTCAGCATGGTAAATGTGATATTTTAAGATTTTTATTTAAGTCATAAAACTCACATATTTTACGAAAGGAAGTAACTCAAGCCTCTCAGCAGGGCCGTGCGCATTGATGTTTGTTTGAAACTGAAGATTGGTTTTGTGTCTTTATGCTATTCTATATCACAAAAACCAAATGGCGACAAGAATGTATCCACCAAATGGCTTTCGTCTCAGGATACTGCTGTGACACCTTTATCTTGAAGAAAAATGAAACTCTCTTCAACGGTTGTACTTTTACACAGTATAGCTTGTTAAAGAATAATAGTGCGTAGATTATGAGTAATCACTATTTTTCATGGACGCTGATAAACATAGTTATAAATAAACTATTAGACAATACAACATACTAGAAATTTATACTTTGCAACTCTATTCACTGAAACGTAGGGGTTTATTATTGTAGCCATTCTTTACGACAAGCCAAGCTCTTAAATTTAAGACATTATACTGCTCTACACGAAAAAAAATATGCTAAAAGAAGATATTAAATTACTATCGCGGTTTATACTAACTACTTACTACTCTATATGATTGAAAAATATACGATGCAAGAAGAGATACGGTGTTGTTACCCTAATACTTTTATTGGCATCTGTATTCCAAACACTTTTATTGGTATCTGTATTGCACTGGAAAGCGTGCTATTGATATTTGCGTTGCAAAGGCGAAGGTTGGCCTACGTATGTGTGTAAATGATGTTTGCTGGATTATCACAATTGCAATGTATGTCTTAATAGGATCAAATAATATTTTTTGATTCAACTTTGTCCGTACACACTTTGCAGTAGTATTGCTTTAAAATCGTGCTATGGATATTAGCGTTGCTAAGGGTGACACATACATAGCCGTGTATATGATATTTGCTGGGTTATATCAATAGCTATGTATGTCTTTAAAAAGATAAAATACTGTTTTTGGCTCAATTATTTAGTGTGATCACGTTTCTTCAGCGCTTAAGACCCACTTCGAAAATGTTAAGCCCACCGTTAGTTAAAACGTTAGACTACAATAATTTAAGCTGGCTAAAACCATCTGGAATATAAGCACTTCAGAATTATATTTAGGACTATAGTCAAAGCAGCATATATTACCACTTCAGAAGTTTACTGAAACAGTTTTATTAACGCAAAATTACACGTTTTGGCGTTTTCGCAAGCTTTAAAAACGTATCAGTAATCCTGAACAGCTATAACAGTATAACAGCTATAACGCGATGTACACAAATTAGCGTGTTGTTGAATTTTTCAGCTCAGAATGGTCTATGAGCGTAACTTGCGAAGATGACATCTGTTGAAAAATATGCCTGTTAAAAATGCAAATAGTTCAAGAAAAATTAAACTAAATATGAAATCTTTCAAATACGAGGTAAAGTGCTTATTAAATAATACGTGGTTGAAATCTATTTCAATGCTAGATTTTCAATATAGCCGCCAGGTATTGGGCCTTTATTAATTAAGACATAACAATCCTTGTATATTAAGTTTAGACCCCCTTATGTTACAATCGTTCATGTGTAAATACAAATTATGAACACCAATTATGACTAATTATACTACATGCTAAGGTGGAACTCTTGGGTTTCTACAGTTTTGGGGTCATATGTACAACCTAAAGCCTTTTATATTTTGATCTATGCTCGTATAGTTCTGCTCGTTACTGTTTGTGATCTTACATAGTGTCACTTTTGGCATATAAATTCATAATTTATCAATTCATATCAACAAACGACATATCAAGGCGTTCAATTACCTTTTCTTAGTACCATGTTACTCTAACAATGTTTTTATATGCTAGGAGCATGATTTATCTGCTTGGAACAAAAACGACTCCAAATGTAAAAATTCCGGTGCCGGTGGTGGTTGAACACCTATATTCAGGATTGGTAAGGACGGAACAGTATGGTAGACTACTCGGCCACGTTTTAATCAATGTGTCCTGTATTACAGTGCGGGTCATTTGAACTATGGCGCGGGCTTCCCAAAGAGGTTCGAAACGCAGCAGATATTTTAGTCTTAATAATTTAGAGCGGTAGAAAGTAATTAACAGAAACAACCCAGATTAACCTGGCAAAATTGACATATTGAAGGCTAGCTACCGGAAATTGGCTGATAGAGCCAGCAAATTCGTTACAACGCGACTACACTTTTGGAAAGACAATTTGGATTGCCCTTTATATCCTATCCCATATGTCTTTCCAGTTTGTTTAATCACTAATAAGCAGCACTGCAGCTTTTATTTAGTCTACTCAAACGTTACGCAGCTGCAGAGGAACAATTACTGGTTGCTCATCGGTTAACATAGGGTTAACCCAACGGTTATAAACAGGTTTATTTAGTTCATGGTGAGGACAGTGGCTTTCTTGAGATCATTTATACTTTAGTTGTGCAAATTCATTGTATGTGATAAATTCTAGGAGGGTATAATGAAGATTCAGAATAGAGACAATGTCACCAAATTTTTGCTAAATTTTAATATGGCTTACTATATCTTTTATGATCGAGACTCATTTCAAATTGATCGAACTTAACCCATTTTATTCTAATAAGGCAAATCAGTACAGTGACAATTTAGTAGTTGGCATAAAAAGTATGGCTAAGTCTGTTTTCTCGAAACATCACGCAGCTACGTCACTTGATTCGCTACAGTTTATTGGAGCTTAAAGCTAAAAACCTAGCCGTAATACAGCTATGCAAATGGAAGATGCTAAAGGCATAATTTCGAAAAGCCTACTGTTAAGCCCGGACGTCGCCTTAACTAAAATTATGATAAGAAATTGTGCTTGTGAGGATATTAAACGCACCCTTAGTTACAACATTTTTGTTTACAGTGTCGTAAACAAAATAGACTACTACTTTTGCGCGAAATAACTATAACTGTAGCTATGTGAAATATTCACTTTTAATAGTTTTTAAATCTCGATATTTGTGTCCAGGCTGTATGAATGTTGACAACATGGTATTTTGCACACAGTCTGTAAAACTACAAAGAAGATACGGTATGATTGACGTTGTCTTAAAATAACAACACTCCTAGTTATTTACCCTTGAAAATTTTATAAAATAAAAGTACTTAACACTTATGCTATGACGTCCTCTTGGCGACAGTGTGCCCAATTATGAGATACATAAGCTCTAAAAGTTGGAGACATTATAACGTGAACGCCGCATAAAACATGTCTATTTTATTTATTTCATTCTGCACTATCCATAATTCTCAGGAGCTCTTTGATAAAGCCAAAATCAACAGAAGGCTGGCCATTAAAGATGTTTCAGTGCAAGTTTTGCGGATTGTGAACTTAAGGCATTTATTTGCTCAAAAATTGGCGTGATTGCACCACTTTATAATGCGCGATTTCGTACTATGCATTTGTCGTTTCCTATAAACAGAACCGTCTTTCTCAGTACCAGTCTGCAGTTTAAGGTATCAGGATTCGTATTAAAATAAAAAGACAACTAGACGTGACGTTTTATATGTGTAGCAGGACCGTTCCAACCGGTTACGTGCTTTTGCGGGATTTCGACGTTAGAACCACTTAAAATACCTCCCGAACTAAACTTGATCACGAGACAGTGGTTTACGGGCGGTACCTCGGAGTGCCGATATAAGATCTGCGGAAATTGGAGTTTTATCAGGAAGGGTGGTACAGTGCATGATGCTATGGTTCTATTAATAATTGGGCGTTGCTTATTAACCGTTCATTTACTAATGCTTATTGCTTATTAACTGCTGTTGTTTATGTGCGCTTATTATCATCACTATTGTCGCATTGGCATGACTATTTTGTAACCATAGTATTATCATTTGGAGTTTAAGTGGATGAGCCTGGGTGAACATCTGCAAAATGAACTTGGCCTCGAGCAAACCAGAGTTCGAAGTAAGGTTGCCGAATAGCATGGGGTGTTGACCCCTAACCAGAACACGACCGGGATTCGACCAGTCGCATATCAGCAGTAAAACGTCACGGTTACGGCCGTCCGGGAATAGGAGGCCATAGATTACTGAAGTTAAACCGTTGGCCCGCTAGTGATCGGAAGCAAAAGAATCAATTTTAGTTAAGCTGAATTATACATGTAGCCGTGGTCGCCAACAACACGTGTGGCCATGGTCGCGACAACGACAGAAAAACTACAAGCTTAAGCTAATGGATAAGGGATACGGTAGTTTCCGAATGTTCGGCAACGACAGATGTCGGGCTCGTTTGTGGGCCCGTAACCGTCTAACGGTTTTGATTTCGGCAAAACGACACAAGAACTCTGCGTTAGTGAACTTCATGGGCTTTCTGATAAGGTCAAAATATCCCAGGTCACACAAGGGGTTCACCCGAAATTTAATCGGCAAACATGTTAGATTTGAGCCAACAGCAGTTACTTACGCTAAGTTTGGCTGTTAAGGTGGGCGTAAATTCGGTATATTTTTTGACATTTTTTATACATGTACATATATATATGTACTACGTACCATATCTCAGACCAATGCCCCTCCGTTTCTTCACCCGCCCTCTCGAACGAACGTCCCTCTTCAGATACGAACGTCCCTCTTCGCCTTTTACATTCTTTGTGCCAACTCTCAAAGTTTTAAACCCCGTGATTAATCGGTACTCTCAGCCGATCTCGTTGAATCGTCGCTTTGGTGATCTGTTATTCTTCCGAACATGGCCGGCTCGATGAAACCGACGGAGCGCCAATCAGCCTATATCACCGAACGACTAAAGGACGCCATCGGGTCTGATGGTGCCCTGTGGTCCGGCAGAAGGTGGCCGCTGAAACTCCTGTTTTCTCAATGATTAGCATCCACAATCGCCTGGTTATCGCCATTTCAACTATTTTCCCTTCTTGCTGCGGGGGCACCGATAACAGTCATATCATTCATTATGTAACCTATCCCTCAAGTAATTCAACGAGCACGAGCGGGTCTTGATCCGTCCGACCCGTAAGGCGCAATGTCAGTTGCCCCTCCGTCAGGTGACTACTCTATAACACATGTTGCAGAAATCGACACACTTCCTGGTTTGTACCTTTCCCTATCCGGCCCTTAGTCGTAAATGATGCATTCTCATTTTACTCGCCTCCGTCCGACTTCCCGCTAGTCCGCCACAACCCGTCAAAGTGCCCCTAGTTTGGGATACCAGCTCAAGATGGACACCAAAATATCTGAAACTTTATTTCCAACTCGAAAGTGGACAAACCGCCCATCATTATGCTCGTCTTCTCAAGAAATTCCCAAATATACCCGGCGGGGCTCTGTCCTCCTATCCGTTAACCCGGTACGGCCATCGAAATCGCCCCCACCTTCGCCCAGGCTCTCCCTGTCACGGCTGTGTTAACACGTTTTCAATTTTAACACACGGGACAGGTGTATCGATTTGAATCGCCTAGTCGTGGCGAGTCCAACGATGCCCGGCGGGAGCCGTTCTGCCCAGCCGTTGGGCGGGAGAGCCCGCCAAAGTCCCCTATATTAACGTATGTAGATAGACCCCGGCGGGTCTAGCCCCAACATTAGGTCCACCCCCCTCGTGTTTGATGTCATTCGATCCCGTTTTTCGTCCTGGGAACGAATCCGGCCCCGACCCGTCAAAATTCCCCAGGGATCCCATGTCCCGCTCCCTTCCCGTGTCCCTCTTCCTTTTCTCTTTCTTTTCGACTTTTCTTTGTTGTTTTCTTTTCCTTTTCTTTTCTCCTTGGCTAACCCTTTGGCCGCCGTTGTTGTTTGTCGCGCTCGCTTTGCTCGCGTTGCCGCCGTTCCTCGTCGGAACCAACCAACCAACCAAACTACAACCAACAACGGAAACGACGATGAGGACAGCAGAGGACACTGGGACAACAAGAAAAAACATATATACATATATATTTATATATAAATTATATACAAAATTTCATTAAAATTTATAGTTTTATAAGCATACAACATATACGTATATAAGCATGGACTTAGAAACGCGGTGGGAAAAAGTGTGTAGGTTTGGGGACCCGTAGTGGCCCCCGGGAGGATCGGCCAAGGATGTCAGCCCACCAAACGCTCCGCGGGTGGTTGCCATGTCCCCTGCCCCAGGCCGGGCCCGTCTAATGACCCATGCCCCCCTAGAAAGTTGCAAATATGACGTTGTGAGCCGGAAATCATGAAGAGTGGCAACTTTAATTGACGTATTGAGGTGTCCTTATGATTGAGGACCATTCTTCTTATCGAGATTAGCTGGTTGGCGTATCGGACCAACAAAGACAGCAGAAGAAAGCAGCATATGCTGCTGTAGTCGGGTTGACACATGAGCAGGATATAACCTGCTAATTCATCGGATTACGAGATCAATTGCGACGTCCTCAAGGATTGTGCGAAAGTTGATCGTTGCTTGCCTTCAAGCCATTATGATCGACGCAACGTGATTGATCCGAGTAACGAGGAAATGGTTGGATAACTCAAGAAAACGAGAACATTTTGCAAGTTTAATTCGGGCTAAATGACTTGCGAAAGATGTGTCTTCGGATTGATGGACGACTATCGTAACGACTTTTGAGGGCTTAAACTACGACGAGTGTTTTACTGATCAATGTTATCGATTTGATTACAAAAACGTCCGGCACTGATTACGGGAAGTAAACGCTTTAGACTTCACGATTTCATGGCAAATTGGGTCGAAATAGCAGATGGCCGACCTCCGACTATTCGGAGGGTTCAAATTTGATGTCGGCGATTTCGATTGAAGCCAACTCTATTTCAGGACAATGACGGCTTACGGTACCTGTCAACTTTAAGCTCCCCGAGAAATTTCTAATTGGACACCGAGGAAAAACCCGAAAAAACTGGGCGGTCGGCGACTAACAGCGATTGGACGTCGATGAAGTCGCTATCTCATAATACGGCTGAAGACTTCGAACTTACGAGTGACACTCTGAATCGAGGAATCAGTCTGACTTCGGCAGCACGGAGGTCGGTCGGCTCTACAGACCGTCTCCGTTGCAAGTGTTGCATGATGTGTTTTGTTTACAACTTTCATCTTTATTCTTAACTCGGCTTCGACGGTTGATTTGGATTTATCAGCGGCTCATGGATTTTGACGTATAAGATGGCGAACTAGGGCGGAGGCTATTCTCAAGATCCTATGGAGTACAAAAGTTGGAGCCGCTGTGCCCACTGGATTTCTTGATTGACAGTAGCCAATCGCCCGTTCTCTTTCAAGTCGGATGTCTCTCCGCTTGTAGGCGAAACCGCCCTTCCCTCTTGAAAGGCTACACATAGCGTTTTCTGGAACACAAGTCTCGAGGTCGAGTTCCGAGTCGTGTGATTAGAAATTCCAATAGTCGAAGTCACTCTGGTTCCCGCGGTCTTAGGTAAACCCTAAAATGACCTTGGGGATAAAATAGATACACGTTTTACACGATCTATTGAACTGAGTTAGGTTGTAAGAATTTTCTGTGAACCGACCGCGGTTAAATTTTTCTAGAATCGTTGTAGAATTAATCAAGCATAAGCGGTGTTTTTGGGCTCGATACTTGCTGGCGCGTTTCTGAAAGTTTGCAGCTTGGTGGAATGGTCGACGCTCATGCCGCTGTTGAGGTCCAACGGATTCGAAACCTAGGATAGAATATGTATGTTTTCGGGGTGAATAGGAATTGTTATCTTCATTCTTAGTTAAGGAAATAAGGGAGGGGAAGAAGAGAAAACAAATTTCGGGGACTCGAATTGAATGAGTTTAAACAAAATTGTTCAAGGGAGAGTACGTTTTACTCCGCTTTACCGTTGCTTTTGTACATCGCGTTGCTTTATTTTGCTCTTGAGTTTTACGAGGTTATCATAATTTGTGGTCGTTTCGGAGTTTGTGTAATAACGTATACATAATGTTGTCGTATACCAAATGCACCTTGATTTTGGTAATTCTTTCGAATGCTGCTTTCAAATGTTTAATCAACTTGACGATAGGGTCTAAGTTGCGGAATTACACCTAAGTCACCCAAGGACATGTTTACTTTAGCAGAATGTTTGAAGGATGGTAGTGCTGACCGGTCAAGCAGGGGCTTCGGCGGTCATATAACTCGGGATTATACAGCGTCCTCATCTTAAAGTTATTATAACCCCCGGCGTTGGCCTCAATAAGGGCTATGTTTCACATATGATCGCTCAGCCGTCCAAATAATTGTTGATTGATAGTGGCATAGGACCCGTCACTACGAAGGGACTACAGGAAGGTCGCTTTAGGGAACGGGAATCTGTAGGATGCTCACTTTATTGCGCCAAACCACGCTTTGATCTGTACCACAATTGTTTTTTGAATGTCACTACACATGAGCCTATACTATGACTTGATGTTTATAACCATACACTGATTTGTACCGTAGCTGCTCTGATGCTCCTAGATATGCAATGATGAGTACCACATTTGACTTTATCGTGATAACCATGTACCGTGCATTTAGATGATCAATTATCGATACTTTAGCGTTGAATTGTAACACTTGCTGTACGTGTTATAACCTCTTGCATAATTCCGTATTACCCGTAGTATCGTAAGCTAGTACCCAACCATACACCTTCCATTTTGTCATGCTCACTGCCGCTCCATTTCCGCGCGTAGGCATTCGTTGCCTTGACCTCCCTTCTCCGTATCTCCGGCAGTTGATCACCAGAACGCCCTACTTTCGAAAGGGTGCATTCATAGCTTTGCCTTAGGAGTAGCGAATAGGGGTAGCGCCGCGCGCTACGCGGAACGTATTTCGACGCGCATCAGTCGTTGTTTTGGAACCCATAGCCGCAGGAACGACGCTAGAATTGGGAGCGCTGGGATAAAGATTTCTGATGCCCAGTTTAGTCGGGCACGCACTCGCTCTGAACTTCTCAATGGGAGCAGACCCGGAACCTTGTTAACCCAACCGTTGATGCAACCGCTGTTTGTTACTCATGTTACCACTGATGCTCTGTATTAATTGCCTTGCCCCTAACTCTCTTTATTGTACATAACGATGAAAAAAGGCTTGAAAACTAACAACCGTCTCTTGTTATTCGATTAGAAAGCGCAATCGGATCATCCGCTTGGACAGGCCAAAACTGCACGCCCTGGCTTGCGGGTGAGAATATCCCAAGCCTTGACGCGTCGGATTGTCTATTACTGTTATTACCATGGAGTGAGCGCCGAAATTCACACGAGAAGAATGCACGGGTCGATAATAGAGGTCACGTGTGGAGATAATATAGGCAAATCGTGCTAATATTTACTGGGCAATTCACACTGTTCACAATAAGTAATCACGGTTAACAAAGTTATGATCAAAGCATCCGACGCTAAACTTCCATTGGTTGTCCGAACACTGTTTAGGCCTCATCGGCTGCAATTACCTGACCGGTTCGTGAAATTGATTAAGCGAGTGGAACACAAAATTTACACCATCTCTCGAATGGTTGTTCAAACATACTACTCAACTAGGTCGAATTAAACAACTTCTAGATGAGAATGAAATAGGGAATATCGGTTCGGCATTATGACCTGTGAGCAGGTGTCGATGTCTACCTCCCTGGGGACCTCCGAAATCATACCATTTACTAGACACGTGTGCAACCAATCGGACGGGGTCCGAATACACCTCTTGAAGCGCGCCTGCGTTTATTGAAGACTCTATTTCTATGCAACAAACCACGTAGCAATCGGTATTGCACAAAGACACGTGAAGTCATGCAAAAGCTGATGATCAACGTCGTCAGTACACACATAGCCCCATCGTCCTGGTAGAATTTCTTTGTCACCGATATGGAGTGGTACCATGGTAGATTCAACAAATACAGTAGTGAATAACTATAAACAACCATAAGACACGACAGCTTTTTTCAGCCGAGAAGATAGCGTTCATCCCAATCCAAATTGGTTCTCTTTAATGAACGAACAAATGCCCGAATCTTCAATGCAACGCCACAGAGCATTTCACTAAACCGGTGGAGCTTCTCTATTGCACCGCGGGCTTTCTCATCAAATAAATTACCACATGGCCACAGCGACCCACCTGTTAAACATTCATTTTGTACGTTGAATTCTCACTGCATATGATGACATGTGTGAATTCTAGTATATTTCTAGGATGAAACGATCGATTGTTGTGGGTTTAAGTTGAACTAAACGCTGCTCAACAGCGTAACACGTTGCACAAAGCTGTAATCTGTTATTCCCAGCGTAACTTTGCCCGTAATGTAAACTTAATTATTTTAAATGGACTATAAGTTCAGTGGTCTTATAAGCTTGCTCACTTATATTTTGGTAAACCGCAATATATATGTGACCCAAGAGTGAATGGAGAGACAGAGTAGTGCTGCATGAATTTAATTAAATTTAATTTGGGCTATAGTTTAACTGCTTGCAGAAAACTCCCTTTGAGCAAATTTCCCGAATAAGAGAGGTAATAAATAGAATGCTTCATAGTGACCGTTAGGTTTAGCACCGCGGATAATTATTGGTTAGGCAGTAAAATGGGGAGTAATGTAAATAAGAAAAACAGTTAAATTCGCTATTCCGCGAACCAATAAATTTGAGAATTTCGAAAGGCAAACAAAATAGATTTTTTACATATAATAATGTCCATAAAATATGAAAAGACCTGAAATTCTGAAATCCGTAAAGAAATCATGAGCCTACGTGTAAAATACCGAACACTGTCGAACTATTCGCTGGACCGTGGAGCCATGTGACGTAAAGCCGATGAATTTGCATGGAATGCTTGAAATATGAGGTCATTCACTTGAAATTCGCCCGATATTTGAGCTAAATGCGCTCCAAAATAAGGATGATTGAAAACGAATTTGACATTCCATTATTTTTTGCATGAGCACTTAATGGAACTAGCTTATTACATTCATATGCAATGCCTTTCAATCTGTATACCCAGTGTCTGATTGGCTGAGTTACCGAAGATCCAATGACTAGTTTGTATCAGGTTCAATGCACTGTTTTAAATATATATTTTGAATTTATTGTTTTAACATCGCAGCGCTGTATGTATAGAAGTTAATTGAATTTTTTAGTCTGAAGTTCCTACTGCATGCATAATATTTACTATGATCAAACGTTTCTATAATATGGATACGGTCATCAGAATTGCAATCATTATCAAAAAAATATTTTTGTAGTCGTTTCTAGCATATTGTGACACATTTGATGCAACGGGCATTGTGAAGCAAAACGCTAGTCTATTTAGTCGTGGGGCATGCGTTTGCGAGTGCATTGTTGTTCGATCACTTTGCGAAGTTCTTTATATAACAGAGCAACTCATCACAGACAGCGTAGTATTTAGCGTACGAGACTCACACTGAAGGTTCAGTCCGCAGCTTCGGCAAAAGCGACATTGCACAAAATACACATAGGTCCTGAGGTAAAAGGTTTTAACCACAGGTTTGCTCACATTGCGTCTGATCCAATTTGCTTTATGCGGCGTTTACGTTATAATGTCCCCGCTGTTTATAACGTTTGTCCCCCTGTCGTCACGACCCTACCCTATAGACAGTCAGGGTGACACCCATGCTGTAAGACAATTGCCGAGGATGTATGACGCACCCCTATCTACTAGATTTTTTCTACAGTATTGTACACACCCTTAGCTACCAATTTGGCGCGAATTAACTGTAACGCACACCCTCTGCAGCTAATGTGCTTCATTAATCAAGTTCTATGCGTATTTTGATAAAATGTGTGCAAAGATATCTAGTCCATATGAACGTTGATGAAATAATGCCGCACACTGTCAATAAAACTGTAAGAAGACACGGTGTGTTTGACACTGTCGAGAAGTGACAATACCCCTACCTAGCTACCTTTGAAAAAATTATAATAAACATGAGGGTTTCTAAGACACCCTGTTCTCCACAGTGTGCAGGCACCCTGAGTGGTGTGCATAGATTGCTAACGTTGGGGACATTATAACTTAATACCGCATTAGATTCTATCTGATCTGTTGTATCGTTTCGTACCGCATCATCTGATTCCAATCTGATCACGGCGCTTCTGGACCGGATCGGATCGAATCTTGTGAGATCAGACGCAAGGCAAACAGGTCTTTTGAAACAGTGTTGCTATTGAAATTGAAAAAAATTACCGACAAAGCTTCATTTGTAATCCAAATGTTAACAAAGACAAAGCTTACAGATATTTTCTGTTTCCACTGTTATAACGCATAAAATATAACCTGTGCTCACATTCAGCTGATCATTGCGCTTTATTGAAATACTGAGTTTTTAATTTTACATCCCAAGCCGCAAGAGATGTTTGGCAATGGTATTTTCGTTTAAACACACAACCGGAAAATCACTAGTGTTAAAGATCCAGTTATACATAGGTTCCAAACGTTGGAGACATTATAACGTGAACGTCGCATAACGGTGCAAGCAGTCAGCTCAATCAGGCGGTTCAAAATTATCATATTTAGTTGTGTTGTATTTATCACATAATATTTATGCATTTTTAGCGTTTGCTTTTGGTACCCAAAATTCTTGAAAATTTTCTCATATCTTCATAATTTGGTATGCCCTCTAATCTTATTGAGCTAGATAAAGTAACTCGAAAAGTAGTACGCTCCCTTTCACGGATTCACGAATAATTAATCTTTTTCTGATAGAAGACATGGCAACTGTTCGGCATAGTTTCTGTGTCTCATAGTGATCACATCATCAGCGTGATTCAAAACGTATAATAGGTATAAAAATTATATGTTCATCGAGAAAAATTTGTTTCGTCAACTATTCCTTTATACACTCTTGATATTGGTCTCAATATCTGAAATTTCTGGGCATTCGTTGCGTACGGATTACACATATATTTATCTTCACATTATCTGTTATCGCAATCGCTAATAAATACTGAGAATGATTTTCTGTTGCAAGAGGAACAGTGTGTTTTCAGTTCAACCTTAGAGTCGGAAAATCATGCAATTTTAGGGTACATTTGTCATTTCGACGCCATTCTATTCAGTTTATTATGACCGTTTACAGAATAATTTAACTATATTTTAACAAATGGTTTGCTTTTTAGATCCATCAATGAATTAAATCTCTGTCAAATATACATTAAGGCTGAGCCTAAAGCCGTATGCCGAAGCAGGAATTCAGAGTTCTGCGGCACTCTCTCCCCCCGAGGTCGTGGTGTACCCCCTGAGGGTACCACACTGCAGAAAATTTTTTGCAAGATAGGGCAAAATTGGCCAAAAGAGAGTGTGACACAGGAGAGTTGTCAACTTTTTTATCTCCATCTCCTGATGACCTTCTCCAGAGGGCACCTACCCCCCTTAGTCGACCTTCCTTTCTCGACGACCCTGCTACCACCCTCTGACACTTCGAATTTATGCCTAAAGCCTAATCTAAGTCTGAAACCACTAAGATCTAGCATATTAATTCATATCTATGATAACCTGAGACTTTGGATTTACGCTTTAGAGTTAGTGATCTATAGCTAAGGGTTACGGTGACATTTACGATATGATTAGACTTTACATTTAATACTAGACATATGTCAAGACCAAAAACATTGACTTTACAAGCTTGCTGTACTGCTTGCTGTACCACTGATATTTTTAATTATCTGTGGCATAGTATTGTATTCATTCAGAAGATTGTGTAACGTTTGCTTTATGTCGCATTCACAGTTAATTTAACAACTAGTTTTACATCGTCCCAGGCAAACGAACTCGACACGGCGTGACATAAATGAAAGCAAAGCTTAATGCTGGGTTCTGAATAATGAATGTCATATTCTATTGTCTCATACGCAATTATTCAAGTAAATGATTTATGCTGTATTCATGTCATGTATATAGATCAATTGGTGTCGATGTGGTCGGTGGGTGGGGGGCGCCCAAGCTAAATCTAATTTTAATCTAAAATTAAATTAATACGACGACAAATTTAAGCAAAATATTTTCAAGAATTAGCCCTTTGATGCCCGAATCTGCTAAAATTGGTATCACACTTGAGTTTGTCAAACATTGCACCATGCACAAACTAATAATAAACTAATAAACACACCATACATAAACTAAAGTTATAAAGAAATGTAAGTACAAATACAAATTTAATTAAATATGGAAATGTAGACGTGAATACCAAATGAAATTGCACTTATGGGGGCATCGAAACTTCCAAAAAATTGCTGCAATATTTTCACCTGGATAATATCGCAGTTCTATTATTATAGATATTCTCTGACAAACTTTTACGGCGTGACCGCATCTCGTTACATTTTTGCTGACAAGAACGTGGGGCAGCTTCTACAAATGAAACGTATTCACGAATCGTCAGACGGCATAAAGCATTGCAGCTTCATATAAATCCTTGCCTGAAACTAGATGCAGCGCTCATACAACTGTGTTTTCATTCTTTCTAACCGTTTGACAAAAGTGCATGCACTAAACAAATTGGATTATATCAAGATGTTAGGCTGTCATGTTTTCAACCACATTACCTTTAATAACACGAGGCTATTATATGTTAAAGAAATTATTCGCTAACTATTTTTGACTGCAACTTGCTGGGAACAGCCAGAGGCAGGAGTTTAGTTTTTGCTCGCTAAATCGTCTGGTCTTCCTTGAAGTTGAGCACATCGCTAAGAGCTTTGCTGGATAAATGATGTGATATTGTGCATACAAATGCATCGACCCAGCATCTAGCTTGCCACTATTACTACCATTTAAGGTTGGAGCTATCCAACCTCTTGGGAACACGAAAATTTGTTAAATCGAAGCAGTGATTAGCTGGGAACACACAGAGGTAGAAGTTTAGTTTTTATCGCTAAATCGTCTGATCTTCATTGAAGTTAAGCACACCACTGAGAACTTTGATGGTTCTAATAAACAATATTAAGCTTTCGTTTTAACCATAATAATAATTGCAATAACAAGTAATGTGAAAATGATTTCCGATAGCACAAAAAGTGATAGTCGGATTTGAGCAAGGATAATTTCATTTCTTGTTCCGGTTTTCGGTATTGATGTAAGCAAATTCAACGTGTCACCACCTGAGGCAGCACCTTGTTCACCGGCAACGAGCGACGATGTCCGTTCGGACTTTTTAGGCACAGGCAACCAATGCTGTCGAACAAAAATGAGACCAATGATGAATATAGCTTGTATTATAATAAGAAAACCGCAACCAGATATGAAAACATGAACGATAGACTGTCTTGCCACTGGATAAGCTGCGTATACCTGAAAGTATATACCAACCGTCTTATGAATCCTAGTAGCGCACTGTATATCAAAATGAAATCAAGTAAAATATAGCTGCGAGTAAACGTATATCATAGGGTAAAGCAGAAAGCCCATGAATCTTGGCACAAACTAAATGTTATCAAGGTTCAGTACTCGATTCTAATACTTTTACAGATTGCATCAGCTAACTCTAAACACGTGCAGTATAAATTGCATCGGTAGGCCGTTCTTCACGCTTTCCACGACCACTTGATACGTAAAAACCTTGCCTAATACTTAGGTTCGAAGTAAAATATCTCTTTAATGTGAATCCTACAATACAAAAACTCTATCTTTAACATAGATATAGCAGTCTGTCACAGCATTTATATTTAAAATTGTATTTTATTTGTCCATAGTTCCCATTTTCCAAGTTAGATACAAAATACGTGTGCTATTATAAACTGTAAATAATATCGTAGAAATATCGTTTTCATTCAAGGAAGGTACTTTTTAGTGAATGTTTCAAAAAAAGTCGATGTAAATATTCAGAAACGATATTATTATACTTTGAAACATTACTTTTAACTCTCACCATCTTCTGCAAAATTCTACAATGTGTGTTTAATTTGCAGAATTATAGAATGATTTTGACAGACAGCAGATTTACAGTTTTATCGCTGTTACTTCAGAAACTTGTCTGAAAAATATTGATAATAAATTTTAAGCTTTTTGGATTAAGCTGATTTTGATAGACGTTATATTGCAACATTGATTTGAGTTGTCAATGCAACATTACAAAAATTCATTGATTTTGCATGAGACTTTGCATAAATTCTTAGCATGCACAAATAATTCAATTCTATAACCTAATTTGTTGGTGAAATTCGATCAAAGAGGAGCGAGAGCTTTATGTCAAACAAACCACAATTGCTAAATAGTATGATGTTTGAAACGAAGCGAGCGAAGCGAGCGGAGTTTCCACTCACGGCGCTAGTTGAAAATCGTGAAAGTTTCGTTTTCTGGCTGTCGCTGTCATTTATAACTCATTTTTGAATTGACAGATTTCGACAATTTTTTGTTCTATAGCAAAAGTGACGACGATGTTCCCTATAGTTGAACGCGAACAGCTCCGATCAGATACTCCGGAATAAGATGGAAACCATAGGTTTTTAAGAAGATGGAAACCATAGGTTTTTAAGGATTCTTTGCCGAATCTGGCCATACCGGTATCAGTGTTTCGCAGCCCATATCTCGCGAAACAGGCTCTGCATCGAAAAATGAAGACAAGCATCGAAAATTAAGAAAAATGCAAATGCAACTCATCGATATCTACACGTTTGGTGACAACGCCTTTTTTGCAGATATAGTCCTTAGTGGCTAAGACCTGGGGCAGGGTAAGTACGAATATGGTTCGTCAACTCTTCTGCCGAAATAGCAGTGTTTCATATTTCGGCATGGTATTGCGTGTTTTTACCTTACAATGACAGCCTATTAGATCGTCACACACCCTGAATACGATGAGATATATGGTCTCTAACTTGTCTATATTATACCATTTCTTGAGGTTTAAATGGTTTTCAGGTCGACGAACCCGATTTGAAAATGTGTGTTTTCGTTTGTTTGGTTACGTATTGCGTGTAGAACATTAGTAATGGTCTATATATCGGTTTTTCTGAAAGCTGAATGCAATGATTTGGTTATCTAGAGTCCAATGTGAATATTGTATGGTTTTTGTGGGTTTTCAATGGGTTTAGGGTCAATTAATCCATCCCCAGAATATAGTCTATTTTCAGTTGTTTGGTTACATATTGCGTAAGGGGCATTGAGAATTGTCTATGTAGGTTTTTAGGCAGGCTTAATTAGATGGTTTAGTTATCTGAAGTCCAGCTCTGGTATACCACACCTTATCAGTTGTTTTTAATGGGTTTAGAGTCATTAACCCGATTGCAGATGGAATATGATCTGTCTTCGTTTGTTTGGTTACGTATTGAGTACAGGACATTTTTAGTCTATACAGGTTTTTCAGTACGCTGGATACAACTGTTTATTTATCAAGGGACCAACACGACTTCTTCGTGCGTTTTCTGTAGTTTTCAATGAGCTTAGGGTCGACGAAATTTTATTGTTTTAATGGGTTACGCATTACAGACGTTTCAGTGTAGTATATACTTTAAACACAAAGCCTGTTAGAAGTGATTACAAAATGCCAAGTTGATGAAACCACGCTCGCTCCATTTCACCATTGCTTGGGAGATACTAGTATGGCTAGGGATTATTGTATTGTTGGTAGCATAATGATTTCAATTAAGATTCTGCAAAATATGATTTTACCCAAAAGCAGTATCATGCTTGAGTTTAAGCAGAAAGAAGGTTTTAGCGGTACCAATGTTTAGCCTGACTTATCAAACCAATAATCAAGGTCCTATCAGTTGACATTCTTGTGCATCTAATTATTATTTTAAATTAAAAACAATTTTACGCGATATTTAAAAATTAACCTGGAAATTCGAATGAAATTTTGAAGAAAGATTTTTATCACACTGCAACAATTTATTTCAGGCCGCAAAATTTGCTTTTTTTATACTGTTTTGCCTTATGACTATAGTTTAAGGTAGGTTAAAAAATAAAGACGCCTAGACCGAGTATTATACATAGAGTAATATAGGCGAATTAAAATTACAATAAAATTAAAATAACTTATAAAAACAAATGTAAAACAATAACTAGCCAGTTATAAGGTAATTGAAAGAAGTTATATTTATATATGTCACATTAAAATCTTGTTAATATTTCGAATTATATTATTCAGAATTAAACATTTTAAAGTTTAAAACCATACCAACGAAGTCATAATCACAAAGAAACCAAAAATAACGATCACAAACATCAGACCCTGATCATCCCATTTTGGCAACAATATCGCTACAGAAGCAAGAAGATAAAATATGCCTGGAGCGAAGAATAACTCCAGTAAATTCCTGTCAGCCCCACTGCGTGCAAAGTGGAATTCAACCTGAAAAGTCGTAAAGAAACCAAAAATAACGATCACAATCATCAGAACCTGATCATCCCATTTTGGCAACAATATCGTTATGTTAACAAGAAGATAAAATATGCCTGGAGCTAAGAATAACTCCAGTAAATCCCTATCATTTTCAGGTGAATTCAACCTGAAAAATTGTCGATATTTATATACGTACAGATATTTGGATATTATGCCAAGCACGCAGTTTCTTGATGTCACCATTCCACTACTCAACTGTTTTTCCCTTATAATATCAATTGTTAGGAAACAAGTATATCAATACATAGAACGTATAAATTTTAATTTTGTTTCGGTTAGAAAGCTTCTTATGTGAAATTTTTTTTACATCACTTCATCCTAATCAGGTGCTTGGTCCATGGATTCCTGAGGTGCGTTACGTTATAACGTTAGAGAAAAGAACAGATTAGAGCGGGGTCCACGGGCTGCAGTCCCCCAACTTAAGCTTAGGCTTAGTGTACGTCTCATATAAAAACCTTACCTTAGGCGAAGGCTTACGCTTAGCATATCGACAACGGCATTGCCTGCAGTTTATTTTCGCTCCTCGTGCTTATCTTGGCCAGCTGTTGTAACTATAAACACCGTTTAGCAGCATAACATGTGTACAGTCAGAAATGTGTTTAAATGCTAGCATATCTAATATATGATTCGGCTACAAAGGAACTTCGTATTGCTTCGAGATTGGTGAAGCTTGCACGATGTTGAAAATCCAGAAGTTGCCAAAATCAATAAAAATAACGAAAATGTTTACCAACGAACTTTTTCACATTTACGCAAATTGTGGCCGTTGATTATGTCATCCATAGCAACAACACTAAGGCATAACCTAGACGTGCTCGTCGAATAAAACGACAATTAAACTGAAATTAGGATGCTTAACTAAAGTGTTATTTTGGGAACACAAACCAAACTAGGAAAGCCTGCAAAAATCTAAAGCCGGAATTGCCAAGAGAATAAAACACAACATATAAACACAGCCACTCTCGAATAAGAAATATATACAAAAGCGTTTAATGACGAATTAGGTTAATGCTACAAAATCAGTGCAATCCAAGCTAAATTAACCTTTACGCAGGAACTATACGATATCGTGTTTTGAAGGTCTTGTTTTGTAAACCTATGTTTTTATCTTACAACTGTATATACTGGTGAAAAAGGTGTGACAATTTCAACACTGTTATCTTAGGCCGGAACCCGAGCCATAAGCAGCCAGTGGAGTTCGTTCATCGATAGTCCATTTTTGTAATCTCACATCACGTTTTATATTTATTGGTAATGGTTGAACAATCAAGTTGATAGAAGTTTGAAGGTGTGACGTTTCACGCCGTGCCGTAGGTTTGTGCAATATAATTATACAGTCATTCTAAAATTTTGTTTTATAATTATTAATAGCACTTATCAACCTCAGACAACCAACTGTAACTATGAAAAATTCAGATATTCCAAATGATTTGTAACGCCATAACAATCACATTTAGAAGCCCAAAAAATGAAATTAAAATTTCGGGCGAGCTGTCTTAACGTTGAAATTTGTTGACATTTTATTTGAAATTCACTGGAATTTTAGATCAAAATAGTCCACAGTCTGAAACTTTTGGATCTGTTATACTGTCAAATCAATGCAATGACCAAAACGTATTAGACACTGTATGTTGGTATCCCAAAATATCGACAGAAAATATATCTTGTTGTTTAGGTAATTAGACAGAAAATCTTCAATTAAAACTTTGGCACAACCATAGATACGGTATACGTGATAAGTTGGCATTACGGTATAAAACCTGCGCTAACATTGTTCAATTAATGCATATAATTTTGTGAAAATCTACTGGTTATACTGGTTCTGTTCTGTTCTACTTGTTGTAATAATAATGTTCCTTTCGGTATCATGTCAAAACCAATTGAGTATTTACAGAACAGTTTTTGTCTGGGCAAAAGTGCTTTGACACAGTTTGAGGTGAAGTACAATTTCTAACACCGACGATAAAAATGGTCGATATAAGCTCAAAAGCACAATAATTTATAGCGATACTAAAACATAAAAATCAGCGACCGAAACACTATTTATATCTAATTCACTGGATATGTTCTCTACGCTTTTAATATCAATTATAATCTGCCACCTCTACTATTAAATTGTGAAGTTATATTTTTATATTTGGTATTTTCGAGTGTGCTTTCCCCTGTATTGTGGCCATCGTTTTTTTGCCGTTCGTACAAACCTTTGAGCGTGCAGTTGCCTATGTGATTACCTGTAATATAGCTAACCGTGGATTCAGACATTTGTGCGCATAGATTTATTACAAATACTATATTACAAATAATGGTTGTAGTACAGGCAGCCGTGCTTTCAAATATTTATACGTACGGTTTATAACGAGTTCAAAGAGTGTGATAGCACGAGTTTGAACGAGTAAAATGTACAAACGTGCATACAAATATTTGGATGCGCGGCTGGCAGTGGTGTAACTAACTTAACTAAACTTGTAACATACTTGTACCACAGATTTACATTATATAAACATTGTTAAAAATAATCAGTATAGTGGTATATCATAACGAAAATTTTGGTTATAGCAAGTAGGAAATTTGTTGGAGATATTGTACAATTCAAGCGCAAAGCCATAAATATTCCATATTTATCCTAGTTCGCTTGTCGCAACAAGATCTATCAGTTTTGGGTGACAAAAACCGAGTTCTTTAAAGGCGTGTTCACATGCTTAAAGTATTGTCTCAAATTTTGAGCTCAAAGTTTTAGCTTACAATTTGTTCAAATTTTGATCGAAATTTAATCAAAACTTGAAGGTGGTTTTAAAGCAAAATAACGATGTTTCAAAAATTCAGATAAATTTTTGAGCTCAAACTTTATCAAGTAGTGAATCTCGTCACCGCTTGGCTAAGGCATATCGTTGAAAAGTATGAACAGTGTTAACATGTTCAATCTTATCAAAAATGCAAAAAGATACTTCCAAATTTTGATCAAAATTCGAACTCAAATTTTGATCAAAATTTGAGCAAAAAATTTTAACGTGTGAACGCAGCTTTGGGTTTTACCCTGTTTCCTCATGGTCATAATAACATAGATTCTCGGTGTCCTTAATAGTTTCCTATATCGTGAGATAAAGAAATAATTCAGAAACCTGCAAGTCTGGACACACCACAAACGATAACACCTCCTGGGTAGACTTAAACTACAACCCATGAATTATTAGTCGGAGCATTTGTATTGAGTGAAAACCCTAAACGAGGTTAGACCAAGAGTGACTTGTGCTGAGTACATTAGAAATAGAAGTACGACGGTCTAAAACTAACCAACTACG